>OMNW01012489.1:12869-23748 GCA_900303245.1 Selene dorsalis | reverse complement strand
AGTCAGGTTGCTGGTCTGTCTCTCTTTGCCTGACTTTCCTGTCTCTCCCAGAGTATGGTTGATGGTTCTACTTGCAGCCTGATTGATGAGGAAATAGCCAGGATTCCTTTCCTCAAGTCTGTGACTGGCTGGTTTTATGGCACATTGTGAGTGAGGAGCCGAGTTGAGCACTGGCTGAGATATTTTGAACAAGTCGCAGCAGTCCTGTTGCTGGGTTACAAGTTTCACGGTATATCACGGTAGAAATGCAAGACGGTTAGTATTACCGTTTAAATTTTAATTACCACTTTAACAATGGGTGACTGCCGAGGTTAATTACTCTGGATAATTCAACTCACATTCGGTTCTGTACAGCATAAGCTGACCACAGCATGTGCAGCGAGCTCGGTGGGTTTGTTATGTGTCATTCAAAACAAGGCAAAAGCCCTGCTGCTTTCATACACACAGGTAAAATAGGAAATTACAGTTCCCTCGTTTGCAGCGTGGTTCATGCAGTGGTAAAACCCAGTGCTGCTACTGGTCCCTGATGACATCAATGTATTGGTCATGCTATGATTTTAATTTTTGGATGCAAATATCCACTTGTTGAAATGATATCAGGTTGCGTTTTATCAATTTTTGAACATTTACAGTGCATTTTAACCATGTTGGTCACTGCAACTACACTTCAGTTCCATATGGTTTAATGTCGATATTACACGTCTTGTTTGTAAGATAAAAACAGTCCCAGAATCAAATCTAGTACTTTGGAAATCTAACGTGCTGTAGAAAAAAAGAGGCCACACATTTTCAGAATTTTGGCATCAACTTGGTGCCAAAGTATCAGCTCATCAGATCCCTACTGTCAGTACAGCACAATCGCAATTTGAGTCATCAGACAGACATAAAAGCTGCAGCAGCACAACATGCAGAGAGATAAAAAGTACAAGGCTGGGGTGGGCATGCAAGAGATCTAATAAAAAGAAATGAAATAGTCAAAGTTGTCACGCTGACATTGAAAGTGTACTGACTGATTTCCAAAGTCAACCACACAAAAACTTTCCACCTCTGAAGTGCTCAGTAGCTTTTGGTTGCATAGTGATTGAAATCATTAATTGCGTAAAAGAAAGAAAGTAAGTAGGGATTACTTCAGTAAGAATGGGCAATACTATATTATATACTAAAATACTATTTGAGGATCGTTTCAAACTTACCAGTTATTTTTCTACTCTTAGGTCAGGTTGATGATATAGGTGCGTTTCTGTTTGCAAACAAACATCACTATGATCACATGAGTTTAAAAGCTGCTGTGTGATTGCCTTTCTAATTTATAAACTATGAAGCCATTTAAAACTATAGAGCTCAATTGTAAATCTATCTGCAAGATGTGCAAGAAGAGGTTGTGAATACCTGTTGATACACAGTGTAGCTGCTGCGCTACTGTTAACATCTCTTGTTGTTCGAGGTGCATGTTTCACACTGTTGGGCGTGTTTAATAGAAAAATACATTCATGGTACTCTTTTAGACCCATCCTTAAAAATTATGTTTTTAATAATGCTCCAGGTTAGAGAAACTATATAGCGTTAGTTCTCTGAGAATCTCATTTATGTCCAGGATATTATGAGTAAAATATCTCTTTGAATCAAAACTGAATTCATTCAGCAAACCCATGGCAATATCCGAAGAAGAAATATCTGTTGTCATTGAACAAAGTGGATGTGACGTCATCTCTTCCAGCTGCATTTATAATCTGACCAACAACATTCAGCAAAAGTTATATTCAGCGTGTGAGCCAATGACAAACTGTCTCAACTCAATATATGATTCATTCTCTTGTTCAAGAGGCCAGACAATGAAACAGGGCTGAAAATGAGCAGTGTTACACATTCTGTCTGAAGCAGGTTTAACATCACTCCTTCCTTTTGTATTTGTGCTCCAGACATCTCCAGACAAGGTTGACTACGAGTACAGTGAGCTGCTGCTGTACCAGAACCAGGTCCTGAGGGAGGCAGGCCTCTACAAGGAGGCCCTCGAACATCTGTCCAACTACGAGAAGCAGATCTGTGACAAGCTGGCAGTGGAGGAGACTCGAGGTGCGCCCTCACTAAAACCTGACCAACACCTGATGATTCAGCTTCTTGTCCTCTCTAGTTCCATCGTACTAGCTCCATCACATGAGGGGATTGTAGTGCAATTTAAGCTTTGTTTGTTGACTTTGAGCTTCTAACAGTTGATTCACTTGAGTATCTTCTCTCTCACCTCTGCAGGAGAGCTGCTGTTGAAGCTGGAGCGTCTGGATGAAGCGACAGAGGTGTACCGTCGTCTGCAGGAGAGGAACCCTGAGAACTGGTCCTATTACCACGGCCTGGAGAACGCCCTAAAACCAGGTGTGACAATCTCCCTTCTAGCAACATCCTCTCATCACTGATGGCCGAAATATCTACATAAACCGAAATCTTCAACTCTGTACTGACTTTTCAGGCAGTGTAGAGGAGAGACAGAAGATCTATGAGGACGCCTGGGAGAAGTTTCCCAAAGGACTGGTTCCTCGTCGGCTGCCCCTCAACTTCCTCTCTGGTGAGAGCAACGATACATCTTCTCCTTACACTTAATCTAATATCAAACTAATGGCTTCAGTCGTCTTTAGTTAAATGTTTTTTATTTGTCTAATCTAATGAAGATGAATGAGACGTGTGAAAGGTTTCTGATCCAGTCCCTCTGGCCCTGTTTGTCTGCAGGTGAGAAGTTCAGAGAGTGTCTGGACAGGTATCTGAGGATGAACTTCAGTAAAGGCTGTCCGCCTGTCTTCACCACACTCAAATCACTGTACAACGACAAAGAAAAGGTAACAGCACCGCTGACAGAAGTCTGGTGACTGATCTACTTCACTGACACTTTGTCCTCACTTCGTTTGTAACCGTCTGACATGTATTGAGGTCAAAATGAAAGAAAGATACAAATGTGTGAGATCAGTTACTCTGAGACCTTTTTTCCCTTCTTGCAGTGCATGAGCTCATGAAGTTTGTCTTCCACTTTTTTCCTCAGGTGGCGATAATAGAGGAGTTGGTGGTTGGCTATGAAACCTCATTAAAAAGCTGTAGAATGTTCAGCCAGAATGGTGAGGAACAAAATCAACTTTATGATGAATTAAATCCTTAGTTTGAAATCTTTTGGTCACACAACCAAAGGCACAAACTGACAGGATGTGCTTGCACTGTCACAGATGATGGGAAGGAGGAGCCACCGACCACGTTGCTCTGGGTGCAGTACTTCTTGGCACAGCATTATGACATGATCGGCCAGCAGACTCTGGCTCTAGAATACATCAACGCAGCCATTGAGAGCACACCTACACTCATCGAACTCTTCCTCATCAAAGCCAAGATTTACAAGGTGATGCATCCTGTACAATTGTTAACTGTTGTGTATGTAACCGAGGAGCGTATTCATGACTGTCCTGTTGGTCTTCTGTCTCCCGCAGCATGCTGGGAACATCAGAGAGGCCGCTCAGTGGATGGATGAGGCCCAGGCTCTAGACACGGCCGACAGATTCATAAACTCCAAGTGTGCCAAGTACATGCTGAAGGCTGGCATGGTCAAAGAGGCAGAGGAGATGTGCTCCAAGTTCACACGGGTGAGAGAACCACAACTACAGCTCAGGGATGGATTTCCTGCTAAGTCTGAGTGCACAACCCCGAGGCCCTGGGAGTATGAATCACTGAGGCTGGATCTGTCCCTCACTAATTATTGACTGAAGGCCCAGGCAGGGTTACACAGAATGAGTACTGCAATAACACAGCATCTCATTAATAATATATTCTTATTATATTATTTTACACACAGTTTAAAAATAAACTAAAGCAGACTATATTTGAAAAGTATAAGCAAGATTGAATTGACATATTTTTGCTGAGTTGCTTGTAACCTATATCATAAATCATTTAGTTATTTGTTTATTTCTGTTTATTGTTTGTTTATTATAGTTATTTATTATATCTGTCTGGAGAGTGACCTTCAGTTTTGGTCAAGTGTAGGTAACATCTGTTGAGTATTTGTCCTGGTGTCATTTCATGATTATGATAGGGTCTTTGATTCTTTATGGGTTATATATGGAAATTTATATGATGAATTTCCCTTTGGGATTAACAAAGTAATTCGTATATAAATATATTTATGCTTCGTGTTTGCTATGCTATTTTTGGCAACATTAGAAATTATAAACAGCTTTAAAGGGTAAAATAATGGGAAGGATTAGGGTTGGCATTTATAAGCTTAATAGCTTAAACCTACTTTTTTGCGATAGTCCAAATAATATGAAATCCTGTGTTCTATGTGCACATGTAGCAAACAAACAAAACTAAATATTGCCTGAAATTAGAAGTGAGTTCACATGGAGCCCAAACAAGCCAGCATAATTCTAGACATCAACAATGATAATATTTTGGTGATGAGTGTCAAAGTCACAAGTTGATGTGATTATTGACATGGCATTGTTTGTCTTTGCTCACTGCTCTGTGTTTGCTCTGGCACTGTCTTTGTTCAGGAGGGAGCGTCGGCAGTGGAGAATCTGAATGAGATGCAGTGTATGTGGTTCCAGACAGAATGTGCACTGGCCTACAAGGCTATGAACAAGTTCGGGGAAGCCCTCAAGAAGTGTCATGAGATCGAAAGGGTAGGTATATCTCATCAGGGATGATGCCTTGTTCTGAGAGATTAAAACTTTTTATTCATCACCTCCTCTTATTTTTCTTTAACGTTTTTTCTCCCTCCTCTTCTCTAATTAGCATTTTGTGGAGATCACAGACGATCAATTTGATTTCCACACCTACTGCATGAGGAAGATGACACTACGCTCCTACGTGGACCTACTGAAGCTGGAGGATGTGCTCCGGATGCATCCCTTCTACTACAAGGCTGCCATCTCTGCCATCCAGATATACCTGAGCCTCCACGACAATCCCCTGACTGATGACAGCAAGGAGCTGCAGGCTGACACCGGTGAGAGGACAGAGTTACAACATAAAGTCAGATCTGGGCTCCCATTAATGCTCAGTTTTTAGATGCTTAGAGCAGTGATTGCCATAATAACCCCTCATTATTTGTTTTCCCCAGCAAATCTCTCTGACAAGGAGCTTAAGAAGCTTAGGAACAAGCAGCGAAGAGCCCAAAAGAAGGCCCAGCTGGAGGAGGAGAAGAAGAACGCTGAGAAGGAGAAGCAGCTAAAGAACCAGAAGAAGAAGAAGGAGGATGATGACGAGGAGATTGGAGGGCCCAAAGAGGAGCTCGTTCCAGACAAACTGGTCAAGGTGGGTGTTGAAAACCATAAGAGCCTGAATCTGTGAAGCACCCAGTGAAAGTTTCTGTCTTGAAGTTCCTCTTCCTTGTGATGGTCACAGGTAGAAAATCCACTGGAAGAAGCTGTCAAGTTCCTGATGCCTCTCAAACACCTGGTCAAAGACAAAATTGACACACACCTGCTGGCTTTTGAGATCTACTTCAGGAAAGGTAAGCACACATGTTTTTTGTTGTGTTTGCTGCATGTTGATATCACATCTGGTACTTTTCAGTTGTCCTTTACACACTGACAGTCTTGCTTCCTTTCAGAAAAATACCTGCTGATGCTCCAGTCGGTGAAGAGAGCATTGGCCATTGACCCAGACCACCCATGGTTACACCAGTGTCTAGTTCGCTTCTTTAAAGGAGGTAAGACCACAGTGCCACCTGTTGAAAGCATCTTCTTTGTTGGTTTCTACACTCCTCCCTCCATTCTTTTGGTCCGTGTCTCATCCCCCTCTCCTCCTGTCTTTCAGTCTCGGAGAGCAAGGAGCTGCCGGAGGTGGTCAGGACAGTGCTGAAGCAGGAGATCACCCGGCTGTTTGGAGATAGCAATGCTAAGAGCTTCAACCAGGCCTACCTCACCAAGCACTCCAACTCCATACCACACCGACTGGCTGGTAGGTCACACACATACACACGCAACCATTCACTTTGAGCTGTACTCCTTTTCCACCTGTTGAACTCTGTTGGACTCAGAACCAGAATCATATGGCCCTTTTCCATTACGCAGTCACAGCACTACTCGGCTCAGCTAGACTTGGTTTTGGTCATTTTCCATTACAGCAGAGTACTTGATAGGACCTCCTCACCGGGGGCGGGGTTATCATAGCATGGCTGCTATGGTCACTCCGACTAGCTCTCTTTTTTCAATCCTATCATCAGCTCTAAACACAGTGGTCTGCACCTGGTTGATGGACCATGCAGCAGCCATTTAACCTGCGTACAAGAATAACAACAATTGCAGTACAGATCAGTGGGCGCTGTTGCTGGTGTGTTTTTAAAAATAGCAGGGTTGATTCTTGTTTTGGACGTCGCCTTATGACTCTTCCAGTCATGACACTGTCAAATCATTGGCTGTCACATTTTAGTATCAGCTCAACCCACTTGGAACCTCATGTGAGACAGGTACCAGGTACTGTTCTAGTGGAAAATCAAAAAAGATGAGTTGAGTTGGGCAAAGTAGTGCTGGTGGAGAAGGGCCAATAGTTTACATGCTGTGCTGCCCTTTACATTGGTGAAATGAAAAGTGGATAAGTGTAGCGTGACTAAGTAGTTCATAGCCCTTTTTTTTTTTTTTATACTAAGGCAGGGCCTGATGGAACGTTGGAAACACAACAGTTGCAAATTGTTCCCATGTGTTGTTGTTTATTTCTAGTACACAGGCTTGTGTTCTCTTCCTCTGCCCATCAGTAAACTCTCACGCAGCACTAAAATCCCTCTGATTTTCACAAGTTCCTCCTCAAAATAATCCTCCTTTCAGACTGTAATTTCTCCTTTGTGTTTACTTTTTGAAAATGGATTTCACACCCAAACTGTCCCCCAGACTCAGAGACACTCTTCTGCTCCTCTTACAGCTGCTAAGATGATGGTGTACCTGGACTCGTCAACAGAAACAAAGGCAGCGGAGCTGGCCACGGCACTAGACGAGTCGCTCAACAACAGAACCATACAGGTGTTTATTCAGGGACTTGCTCCCTTTGTTCCCAGTGTTTAAACTAAGATAAGATAAGCAATTGCTGGCTTAGGTTACAAATGTTTTATGTGGACTATGAGGAAAACCTAACTCCTTCTCATGTCCCTCCCTGCTTCAGATCTGCACAGAGGTCCTGGAGTGTCTGCGGACCGGTGTCCTGGGCGACTGTAAAGAGCGCGTGGAGGCGTACCGCGCCGAGTGTCACAAGCTTTACCCCTACACGTTAGCTTTCATGCCCCCTGGATACGAGGAGAACACCAAGATCGCCAACGGAGATGTTTCCACGGAAACGGAGGAGCTAGCCAATGAGATGTGAGCAAGACAGAACAACAGCGGATGAGAAAAGGAATTGGGCCGAGCACGGAGCCTTGTGGTACGCCTGGCAGCCATTTTGTAGAGCCAAACGCAGGAAGCAGAAATGGGTGTTTTGTTCTTTGGCTCATCTTAATAGGGTCTGACCTGGCATGGCTTGGCTCTCTCCCACATGGTGAAAATCAGGACTGTGTGTGTGTTGAGGGCATGTGTATCCGAGTGAGTGTGCGTGCGTGCGTGTGCGTGTGTGAGAGTGCATGTGTGCAGTTGTGTATATTAGTGGGAAAGGGGGGGAAAAGAGGGAGATAACAGAATGGCCATTTTACTTTTTTAATCAAGCTGACAACCATGCTGAATATGAAAACAAACAATAGCTAATGGCAAACTGTTGGGATAAACTGGGACACGGACTTTCAGTCTCCTCAGACGATCAGTAACGGTAACAGCAACCACTCGAGTCTGACTCGGTGCTGCTCCGACCCACGCCTGTCGCATACTGTGTTCCCTTATTTTAAAAGAAAAGCTAATTTAAATGAAAATAGGACACAACTGTCACTGGGGACGGGAGACCGAGCTGAGTGGATCTGATCCCCGACAGATCTGTAGGAAGCTGAGGAGGAAGAGTTGTTGAGGACCTTTTTAGTAGTAACGGAGGACATCCAGTGGCCACAGGTGCATCTGTATCTGCTGTTAATGCTCCAGTAGAGCACAGGTCTACGTGTGGCAGTGCAGTGGGGTGTGTAAGGAAGGCCCACTCTCTGCTGGGGGGGCCACGGCCGAGAGAAAGTGGAGAGAGTGCCCTCACACGTTTAACAGTTTGTTGGTCAGACTGTGCTTCCCTCATTGTTCCTGGTTCAACATGGGAATATGTAATCCTGTCTGTTTTATTCTGGAGCACCTTTTAACACAGAATGAAGGTTGTGCGTAGTGCTCTGTTTCACACACATACTGCTACCCTGTCCTTTTTACATAGTTCTGAGAAAGTTGGGTAGACTTAAGCAATACCATAGACACCTTCCTGTCCTTAACGGATCACTGAAACTCTCACTGATGACGGTCACACTGAGCCTCCTGGCAGAGTCACTTGTGTTGCTGCTGTTGCTACCGGTAAAAAAGGTTCGATGCGCATTAACACGGAGACTCTGACAGATCAAGTGGAAAAATGAGCCTCCAGTACATCTCACTTAGGAGGGCTCCTCTCCGCTAATAAACACGGCTCCTCTAAAGTTCAGCATCGAAGCCTGTTGCCCAACGATGACAGAAGTGAAAAATGTTACAAAGCGGCTAAAAAAAAAAACATCTGGAATTTATTTTACTACTTCTGTTCTCCCTTTTTTCCCCAGTAATTTCTTTTCTTACCCTTTTTCCTCTAATTTGGGATCTAATGTGAAAGATGAAATCTGAGATGGTGATGTATGATATCTCTGGAATTTTGTATTAAAACCAAATGAAAGAAAACAGTTGACTTCTTTGCATCTGTAATGTGTAGCCGCTGTTCCCCTCACTTAACTGCTGGTGTTGTGAATGGGAGCGTTGGCTCGGATCAGTTTGGAGCCATCACACACCTGGTCCTAAGATGTAGCCACTGTACATAAAACATTAGGTTTATTAGTTCAAAGGTTTTGTATTTACAACCGACTCAAAGACGGAGCTAAATCGGCCTAAACTGGTTGTTGTTCTTCTCCAGTTTCATTCTAATAATTAAAAAAAAAAAAACAGCAAAAAAAACACTAAAGGTGATTTCATTATCCGAGATGCAAATGATTTTCACATTTTCTTTTCTCATACATTGTTTGTGAACAACGTCTTCTCCACTGAAGACAGATCAGCTGTGTAACTGTGGCCTCCAGGGAATCAGTTCAGCACTTCACTTTGCCACTTGTTCGATTGTCCCCTCTGCACACACACTAATTCATAACGATTTTATTTTTGAGGCCCAATTGTAAAGCTTATTTTTTTGTCATATTGCTAAGTACATGCATGGCCTGCGAATACAAAGTTCCTTTTAACATTTTGCTCTTTTGTTTGTTAGAATAACATCTTCTGGCATGTTAAAGAACAGAATTTGTATTGGACCGTTCCTTCTCTGTGTCCGACCAGGTCTGAGGACTGAGGTATAGTTGCAGGTTTTTGGTAGACCAGGATTGTACCAAATACTCAATCAAAGCATAGATTCAATCTGCTGTAATCTGTTCAGACTGGGTCTCTGGGCTTCCCGCTGTGATGTTTTGTATCAACACTGGCATAGATCCCAAATGTTAATAAAAAAAATCCAGATGTGGATCATTGTTACAACAAATTTTTTGACTGACAATTTATTTGTGAGAAACTTACAGACATGTGCATAAAGAGCTTGTTGACAGGTGCTGCAGACAGAAACATGGCTAATGTAAATCTACCAGCAGGGGGCAGCACAGGTGGGAGGGTGAAAGCATGAATGTGGAGTATATCCAGACTCTACACAGAAGCACCTCAGGCTGTGTGTATGTATATAAAATATATAATGCGCCTGAGGAGGAGTTAAGCATTGTCATTAATGTGTAACATGAGAGCAGCTTATACACAAAGCTAAAACTGAATATGGCAGATAAAGCATGTAAAATCAACAATTTCAGAAAATTGTGTAATTAATTAATTAATTAATTGTGTAATGTACATAAAGCCCAGACACCCTTAGTTTGTCTTCATTATATTTTGCAAGCAGCTCGATGCTGAACTGTCTCCCACAGGTTCACAGCCTGCTGCAGTGAGAGACTCAGGGCAAAGATGTCGAGGTCGTAGCTGCTCCTTCAGCAGCTGAAATCCCACATTTCATTAGAGAGAAGGCAGATGTGGAGCGTCTGCAGGCTCAGCAATCACACTGTTATTAACCTGGGGAATTCTGACAGAGGTTCAAATATTCATAGTCTCAGAAATGTAACTTCAGTCAACATCAGACGCCCATCTGAGTGAGCACATGAAAAAGCTGGATAATATGTCATATTAGAATCCATGGTCGGGGGTGGGGCCTCTCATTGAGCTCCCTAATGGTGGTATTTTAGTGTCACTGATTTCTCAGTGTTTCTCCTGTTAAAACTATAATGGTGTAAATGCAAAGGTCATTTTTCTAATCCACAAAGATAACAACATTCAATATCAGCTCTGCACATCATTATTGTTCAGTGTTAGACAAGTATGATACAGAATGATAACGTGAACATACACTACTCAGAAGAAGTTAGGGATATTCAACTTTGGGGTGAAATTTATGGAAAATGTAAAGAGCTGATGCTACAGTGATCTTACATCATGAAAGTAGGTCATTGAAGTAGAAGTATGAATGGTCATTTCTTCATCTCAATGTATCAATGTGTCAATAAGTTGTCATGTGACCAGAGGACGTCCACTTCTCAGCCTTTCTGTGACTCTTCCAGTCTCTCTGTGTCTCTGTTCATCCTGCTGATGACACTCTGTGACACTCTAAGCTCAGTGGACACTTCCCTCTGACAACATCCCATCTGAAGCCTCCACATGTCCAGGGACTGTTGATGGACTGTTTGGTGTGGTCTTGGTCTCAT
>OMNW01012489.1:0-12849 GCA_900303245.1 Selene dorsalis | reverse complement strand
ACAGCAGGGTGAAGAGGACTGTTTCAATACAAACATTTAGTGGTGGATTCATGGATCAGACACTTGCTGTGGTTGTTGCAGGTAATTAGAGAAGAGCATGTGATGTTATAAGCACTGAAACATTGAACAGTTGGACACGTGCATTCAAAAGTTTAGAGAAAGTCACCGTAAGTTCGCCTGTAAAGGTTACAGTGTATTTTAGCTGCTCTCAGAATTTTCATCCAAAAGTCCAGTATGCCTAACTTTTTATGAGTAGTGTATTTTGATCACTCTCATTTTATGACCAGTCAGCACTTCAACACCTCTGGCTGGATTTTGCTCTTATATGATGTGTTTCTGTTTCAGATCGTCAGTCTGTGGGTTAATATTGGCAGACTTACCAAAATAAGAGCTTAATAACTCTCATAATTCTGTTACACCTCAGTTGTTACAGGAAACCTGGGAGTCTTGAATGATGACTCTATCCACAAAAGTCTAATGGTGTGTGTTTGCGTCTGTGTTTATAGGCTGATTGATCTTTTTTTTTTTTCCCCACATTCATGGAAATAAAGAATACCAAACAAAGGCCTTAGAGCCGGACTGGGTAGCCAACGAATGTTACTTGTTTGAATGAATCAAATTGTGATGCTTATCAAGAAAGCCAGGCTTTGACAGGACAGCTGCTTGTGTTGTGAATGTTTCTGCCCTCTAGTGGTAAAATACTTGAATAAATCCTGAAGGCAGAAAACAACTTCTTCATTTTCCACAGAGAATGTAGCAAATTATGTAACAGCTGCAGTCTCACTAAAGCTGGAGAGATGTGATGTGATGGATGTGTTAATGTTTCACCATGACCTACCTGCACCACCTTCACTTGGGTTTTCCCTTGGTGCATACCTCTCCTCTACTGCCTCATAATTAGCATAGCAGGACGTGTACAGTATGAGTTTTATTTTTACTGGATAAATATATTTTTATACTAGGAACATGGACTATAAGGAGTTTGTGTGAAGTGCATTAGTCACTGTAATTGCTCAGTGTGTTTTTCAATGTCACATCTGAGTTCTGGTAAATAAATATGTATCTGTAAAATCTGCGTCATCCTTTATGTGCTTGTCTATTTTTAGTGTCACAATGGCATGTTCTTTGAAACACTTGCTAATTCCTTCTTGTGCTGAGAAACAAAGTGACAGTGTCCTTGTGGCTTTTTAGCTGAACGAGCAAAGAAGAAACAGGAGGATGAGCAATAAAGAAATCCCAAAGCAAATGCTGACATTGTTTTTAATGGTGAAAGTTGAGCATTACAAAGCAAGAGCAGATGTCATCATTCAGTCATTCACAGATAAAATCCCTGATGAAACAACAATGCATTTTATGGCTTATCACAGCATGCTTCGTGAGCACAGATGATGATCGAAGAAAAAGACGTTCCCATCATTTGTTTGGGGGCAAATTTCCACATGGAGAAAGTGGTCAAAGGAATTCAGCTTTTCTCTGTTGCAAAAAAAACATATTCTGTTTCAACAAAAAGCAACAAAACGTTACAAGTCGACAAATAAAAGTGGCTCTATCTCTGTTATAAATATAAATAGAAACACTGTTTGCAATACATTGTGTTCCCAGTACTGTAGTAGTGAAATCATCTCAGATAACTTGTATTTCTCCAGTGAACATGCAGGTCCAGTGTGCATCAGTCCTTTTTTTTCTTTTTCTTAATTTTAAGAAACATTCCAAGTCAAAATGTTCTTCAGGTAAATCAGTGTTGTACATGGGTTTGTGATCAGTGTCTTCTTCTCAACAAGTTGAGTTTAGGATCTCTGAGGAGAGGCTGTCAACCAGCGGTTGGATCAGTGTGACACCCTCCCACCCAGAGTATCAATCAAAGGCTAAGACTGAACATACAGATAGTCAGCAGTGCTGTGGGCTGTATTCCTGCACTGCTGAGCTCTCTGCACTAATGTTCAGTCACTGGTTTACTGCTATTTGTGGCCATACTGGGAAATCTGTATTAATAATGCACTTAGTGTAAGGGACAGTGTAGTCGAAGTCAGTGTAAAGTCTTGACTGTCCCAAAAGCTCAGACATAAGTGTCCAGTGCATGTACAATACTTCAAACTTTAAAATTCTCTTCAAACTATATAGCATAGATATTTGTAGGGCAGCATCTTCAGCAGGTCTCGTTTAGAATGGAGATCCTTAGTCTCAATGGTCAAATATTAGTACTAGAGAGTAAAAAAAGAAACAAATGTATGGAAAAGACCAGTGGTGGATGTCCACATCACCATGCACTGGAAGGTTCAGTGTTTCACCTGGAGGTGGAGAAATCAAGTGCTGACAAATCAAGGGGAGAAAAGCTAGCAAATGCATCACACTGAGAGAAAACATACCAAACGTCTGTGCAAAAGAACCACAAATCGACCGTGAGAAGGACTGTACCTCATTCAAATGATTGCTTTATAAAGTCATACAATGCGCATACATCAGCATTCTGCGACTAGAGTTATAAAACAGCAAACCTCGGGATGGATGGGTGTGATTTTGATTTGGTTATTTCTCCCTTTAGTATTTTGGTTTTGTAAACAGTAACATTCAGAGAAGTCCTCGCTGATGGCCTGGGCAATATGAAGATACAGTAGAGAAGTGTCAGTAAACTCTAGTGTTTCTTATCAGAGGACTCGAAATGTTCACATCAATCAGTCAAACAAAGGCCTGTGTATGAATGGATGAGTCAAAGACTGATTCATTCAGTGTGTGTGCTTGTGTGTGTGTGTGTATGTGTGTGTAAAAGGCCTTACTAGTCGCACACACTACCATTCCTGTCTTAAGGTATGCCTGTAAACATTTCCATATTTAGTCCGTCCTTATCCTTACATTCCTAGCTTGCTCAAACACATTGTAGTAACTCATTAATGAGATGACATAATAAATAAATACACGGAATAGACGACATAGAATACATTCAAGTACATCAGTTCCTCAATACTGGAATGCAAGCAGCCTCTGCTTCTGCAGCTTACACCAATCTACAGTCTGTTTTGTTTGTGGGCTACAGTATGTGCACAGCATATAGTCAGTTACACATGCACCTCAATGATCTCTGCCCTGTTACCTGCACTTGAGTGCAACCTGGCTTTAAGATGTTGAGAGTTTTTATAATCATTTGACCTGTGATGGAGCTCCCAGGTAACCTTACCTCCCACTTTACAGCCCTTCCTAAACATACCGAGTGTCTCAGGTCACATTCTGCCCCGTGGCTCACCATGGGCTCAACAGTGACCCCATACATCTGAGGTTACACACCACAGGTTGCTAGAAGGTCATCTCAATGTCTTCAGAGGCTACGGTCTGCTCATAGTGCAGTGAGGGTGCGAAACAGCTGGGTGAGGCAGAAGACGGAGGCGGTGAGCGCAGTGCACTGTTTGGCGAGCAGCTTGATGCTCAGGTCCTGGCAGCTGCGCTTGCTGCTGGCTCGCTCTGCTGCCAGGCAGAAGTCCCTGAATGAGCGGGCCACGTCCGCCAGACCTGCAACCGCCTCCGCGTTCCTCCGATCGCACCTGTCACAACCGGAGAACCAGAGGCAGATGCCGGCCAGCTCCACCAGGGTCCGGAAACTGTCTGCCAGGGAATGAAGCATTTCCTCTGGGCTCTGTCCGATCCCCACCACCTTCTGGCAGCCTGACATCAGCCGCCGGGCCTCCATCTGCAGCACCCGCTTGTTCTCCGTAAAATGAGCCGGGCAGGTGTCCCTCAGATGGCGACCTCCATGACCTACCATTGATCGATCACTTCCGCTGCTCTCTAGGATGGACAGGAGTTGGTCAACGTCTACACGTAGTACTTGGAAGCCTGCAGGAGGTTCTGGGTAACGCTGTTGACCCAACCGACTGATGGTGTCCTTGTGCGTTTGAGACAGGAAGCAGTCAGAGGCATCGGACAGTGGTGAGAGGAGAGGGCTGAGCTCAGAGGTAGAGGAGGAGAAGAGGATGGAGCGTGGGAAAGAAGGAGAATGGGTGGAGGAGGGGGAGAGAAAGGAGGGCACTGGTGGAGAGGTCATGAGAGGAAGAACGGTTCCTGAAGTCTGAGTCACACCGCTGCTCTGTGTGCTGCGGCAGGAGAACTCGTACACCGTCAGCTCCTCATCAAAGCTGTCCCCGCCGCTGAAGCAGTTGGTGTAGACCGCTGGGCAACCACAGGCATCCAGCGGTACCTGCACCCCCTCCACAACTGACTCACATCCAGATGCCAGCGCAGAGCTACAGCCAAAGTCGGGCTTCAAGGGCGGGGCAGTCACAACCTCGGCTGGAGGCTCTGTTTGAGACGGACCCTCACAGATTGTAAACACTCTGCAGCCTGAGGAAAGAGCTTTTGGTGAGTCTGACTTCTGCTCTGAAGGTCTGCACAGACCCATCAAAGGCCTGTCGCTACTGGTCCGTCTTATGCTCTGTGACTGATTGTGGAATGGGAGTCCTGGTCTGTTTAGATTCTGAGTGGTCACCACTATTGGCGATGGAATGGAAGGTGATGTTCTATAACCTGGAGCGTCTTCAGCTGGGGTCGTGAACCTGTGTGGTTCTGGAGCATCTTTGATCGGGCCAGGAGTGTCTACCTTCAGGCCTGAAGGGTCCGTTTGGATGCTGTTCACCGTGGGTACTGGAGGCTCGGTTATCGGTCCTGGTGTGTTCTCAACTGGTCCGGAGTACAGCTGATTGCAATGTTGGGGTTTGGGCTCAGTCTGGACAGGAAGTGCAGAGTTTACTTCCTTCACCTCTACATCTGAATTAACACTCTTCGGAGAGGCCATTTCAACAAAATACTCCCCGTCCACCTCTGAGCCTGTGACCGTCACGTCTGAATCATCTGAATCCACTGTTTCTGCGGTCGTGCCCGTTTCAAAATCTATTGTTTGTGTAACATCGTCAACATCTGTGACTTTGATAGTGATCTCAATATTGTTGCTGATGTTGTCCTTAACAGGACTGTGGGCAACGCTCCCCGTCCCAGCTTGGTGGAGGGCTTCGTGGGAACGAGATAAATAAATGGGCAGCTGTTGAATCTTCCCTCTGAGTGTTGAGGCAGATAACCGGCCCATGATGCCGGGGGAACAGGACTGGAAGAGGAAGTGAGTTGGAGAAGGAGGCTCCTTGGAGAGATCCTGGACCACGGCTGTGTTGGCCTTCGCCAAGCTTGAACTAGTTAAACTCTCTGTAGCTGTCACCCTTGGTATGGTTGAATAACTTTTTGGTTTGTCTGTGTTTTGATTTGAGCATGAAGCACTTTCATGAGTCGCTTCACTTTTCAGTCCTGAACTGGAGTTGAATGTTGGAGACGTGATGCTAGTGGCAGCTCCTAGCTTTGCTGTGATTGAGTTTATAGCACGAGTATACTCAGAGTTAACTGAATGGATTCGTCTCTGAGCTTCAGTGCTGGTTGGAGACTTGATGCTCATTCGTGACTCACCTGCTGTGGCTGAATTAGATCTGATGCTGGACTTCGAAGCCAAACTGTCTGTCCAGTTGTCTGTCTGGTTACTCGAGCTAGGAATTAAGGAGTTACTCACCTCGTCATCATCAAAAACATCGTCTGAATTAGTGCTGTCTGTAATGTCATCGCTAGTTGTCATGGCGCCAGCAGCTTCATCTTCATTAACACTGGTTGTGACGTCTAAATGTCGTTGTGCTTTGTTTGTGTGATTTTGTTTGCTAGGTGACGTCTCCTCAGAGGGAGACGCAGACATGGTGGTCAAAGTGTCCATGTTTATGCGTTCCTCTTCTTCTCTTATCAAACAGTCACTCTGGGATATGTGAGAGACTGGTACTGGAGGTAGAGGGGTTGAGGGTGGAGGGGGTGGTGGTGAGTATGACAGTGGGTCTGACTTGTCATTTACACCTTCTTCAATCATTTGATCGTCTCCATATGAGTTCAGCTCTTGGTTGATTAGATGAGCTCCCAAAAAGCCATTACTACCTTTTTTAGTCAGATCTGTCAAACATGGCAGCAGTGAGTCAGCCTCTGACTGACTCTCAGCACCCATGAGTGGTCTCTGGGTGCTGTTCCCTCTCACTTCCTCCACCCTCTCTTCTCCTGTGTCCCCTCCTTTAACTTCCTCCTCAGCAATCTCTGTGAAAAACATATGACTGGTGAATTCCCCGTTGCCTTCCTTCTCCTCCTCCTTCCTCCTCCTCCTCCTCCTCCTCCTCCTCTTTTCCTCCATGATTTGAGCTGTGGACAGGCAGAATGGGATGGGCAGGAGCAGACACTCAGGGAAAAAAGCAGTCATCATGCCAGTCAGCACTTGGCAGGTCGTTGAGTTCATTCAGACTTCATTTTATTTACGCAAACGTGAGCGCTCCTGATATTGTAGGACACGCGTGTGGAATTTAATTCATGTCTCATAGATAGATGAACACTTACTGCGGTGTCAACGGGCCGTCAGGCAGAAGAAATAACACTATATGTGGGTTTATTTGGGGGGATCTGAGGATAGTATTAAAAAGAGACGTTCTAAGGGCTCTGCGCTAAAAAAAAAATGGATCAGCATTTCCCCCAACAAACTAATGCTCAGAACCACTCCCCGGTGCATTAAGACCTCTAAGCACTTCTCCTGATCCTTATCACGCAGTCTTGTCATATCCAATTAGGTGTGGTCATTCAGCTGGTGCCCTAAAATCAATTCCTTTGTGCACAGAAAGAGAAGCAGCTTGGACAACAATACCATCAATTTTAGGCAAATAGTCCAAATCCAAATCCAACTATATTTCTCATCTTAACATCCCTGTCACTATTGTCATCATGGGCCATATGCATAAAACTCCAAAGTCCCATAATTCACCCCGATTTATTACCCGCTCCCATCGATCAATGCAGCAAACCCTCATTACTGGTTCAGATGACTGTTGCTCTTACAGAGGCTGAGAGGAAGAGGTAACATCAATCCAGCAGTGACGGTAACACCATATGCTCATGGTCTGTTTGTCAGCCAGTGAACATCAACATCTGGATAAGACACTTCAGACATTTCAGCATCCCAGTTCAGCAAATTTGGGTCATTTTTTTTAATACATCTCACAGTTACCTCTGCACCTTGGACATGTGACCTGGATTTTGTGACACATAATCATTGTGCAATTTGGATTTACTGATCTACAGCTGATTGGTTAGTCAATGATGGGAAATTTAACAGGTAATGATTTTGAAATTGCTTAATCATTCAAGTCATTTCTCAAGCAAAGGAGATGTCTTATGTGATAATAAACTGATTATCTTTTGATTTCTGGGCTGATTGTCAGACAAGACATTTTAAGACACAACGCTAAGTTCAGGGAAACAGTGATTGGTATTTTTGATTTGATATGAACCAAAAGAACAATCAATGAAAAGAAAATCAGCTTGTATCCTTACTGGGCGGGTACATGGTACAATTCTGCGAAAGCTTAACACTTCTGAATCGAAAGACTGAACCTGCCCTTGATCATCTGGGTGCTATAATATTTTCTTTAATATCCAATTTTACTGCAGTAATACCTTCATAATTTTGTGATTATATTGTTGTAGGGTGGGCCTGCAGTAAAGGGCCTGCATGCGCCTAACGCAGATGCCAAGCCCATGCTGCTGTGGAGCTATAGATCTGAGAAGGGCAATAAAAGCTGCACCTCAAAGGGTCATATTTCTGTGGGTTGGTCTTAAAAGGCAGTTTGTTCATAGCCTTTTTCAACATTCTCATATATATATATATATATTTCACTTTGTGCCTTTTTGTCCAAAGTCACTTTATTCTTCGAGCACCATTCTCAGTTTAAATTTTTTATAACACTGGTGTTTTTAAGACAAGAAGAAGGCAGGGAGGAAGAACGTGGTTGAGAGAAATCAGGCAAGAAAAGTACCAAACAGAGGTGTGGCAGTTTGTGCCAATGCAGAATCACAGCTCCCAAGAGATGCAGAGTGTGTGGGTGAAAAACAGAAAAACAGAGTAAGATGGAGAGAGGATGGGACTGAGAGGGAGAATACATCAGCAACAGATGAACTGGGGGCTTGGAGATGCAGAAGGTGGTGGGGGGAGAAGAGAGATGCCTGCGGGGGAGGAGGTACAGTAGATATTGATGATCTGTAGTCTTTGGCTGATGGATTGAAAGAGGAAGTGCAGTTTGCTGGCTGTGTGTCTGTGGTCGGGACGGGAGGAGCAGCTCTCTGAGAGTGAGGATGCAGAGCTGACTGGTTGAAACCAGCCTGCTTGAATGGAGCAGAAGCTTTCGAGCAGTGTCATCCCTGTCTGACGTTAGATTGTTTCATCTTGTACTCTCATTTTGAGAGGAAGAACAACATGTCGAACAAAGTGGGACAACATTTCTGAACAAACGTGTTTGGACCTCTCCTGCTGTGGAATGACAAAAGGTGTCATCCAGGATCATTTATCACTTTTATGAGTGTCATCTACAGGGAATGAGCTTATTACACAGCGCTTAGAGGAGAAAAGGGTATTTTCTCTCTGGGGTAATAAACTTATCACAATATCATATTCTTGCACAGTAGAGAATCTCATATTTTTTTGATTAAGGATATAAAAGCAATATCTCTGAGGCTCTGAGTTAGACAGTTACAGCTTGGTTTAAACTCACTGTGAATGCTTATATCTCCCAAGATAACAAAGAAATAATATTTCCTCTGATATAGACACAGTGAAAAACTTGCATGCTTCAAATAAACCTAAACAAACAGCATAGAGCTATAAGTATTGAATTTATCAACTGCTCAGTCAGCATACAATAAATTTGCACCGTCATTCTTAAAACAGAAAATATTACTGAACAGAGAAAAAGCTGCAACAACAGCTTGGCAACGACTAAACAAGAATCTGATCTGCTCAGTAAGCACTTAACCCAAATTACTTGCTCCACTGAATTGTTAACTGTTTGAGTCTTGAGCTGTCAAGTGGGGGTGTGTGTGTGGGAGAAAATGGCTGCTGGGGTCTTGACATATACACAGCCTCTAATGAGCGTGTGACAACCCTCCAAAAGGTCTCCTCTCCCCCTCTTGTCAGCAGAAATGGTGCGGTCCACTAATTACAAATTAAAGTGCCATCCACCTGAGGTGGCTGCGTCCATTAGACCGTCCTGGGGACAGGAGATGGCGGCTTAAGGTCCCACTGGGAGCTGCCCCCTTTTCCCTGAATCTTAATCCTCCTGTTTGTGGTTTCTGTTTATATCAGAAAGGTGTTAGCATGTTTATGAGCCCCACCCAAACATCCAAGCCTTTCCCCCCTCTCCATGTTCTTCCACCCAGTCTTTCAGCATTGACGCTCCTTTCATCTGCGAGTATATCTCTTACTTTTCAGTTTCTCTACCCAGTTCCACCTTTATCTCCTTTCCTACTCAACCCCTCTCTCCTTTCTTCTAGTCTCACCCTCTCCCACTTCCTCCTCAGGGAAGGGGTTAACAAGGCCATCAGAGAGTAGTGAGAGCTGCATCTGAGAGTTGATCACATTACTGTGGCGTCTGCCAGTCTGCAGGGCAGAAAGCGAGACACAGAGAAGAGAAGAAGAGAGAGTGAGTGGGGAATAAGAGTAAGGAAGAGGATTTGGATTAATCACTCTGAACACTGTACCCCACCATGGAGAGGCTCTTTCACAGTAAATCTCATTTCTGGCTTTGCAGCTGTAAGCCTTCTGCAAATCATGAATCAATGTGGCACATTTCAGCCCTGCAGGCCTTGTGTGCTCTGGGTGATGAATTATGCCATACGATGACAGTTGGCATGCAAATCTGCACCATGAGGCAGTGTACCTTGACAGAACACGGCAGCCATGTGCAAAAGCAGAATATTTCACAAGCTGCAGTGTGTTGCAGATATTTTTTGCCGTTCTCCCTGCAGGGACTTGAGGCTCATATTACAAAGTAGTAGCAGCCAAATACACAGGAATAAAAAAATCAAGGTGAGACAAGGTTGGTTGTTCTTTTCTTTTTCTTTTTCTTTTTTTCTGTCTGCCCTTTGGAGCACTTTGTCCCGCCCTATCGAGCAGGTTGCACATTGCCAAATACAGTCAGTGTGATTTGGTGCCAGCTTTGCTTCAGTGTTATTAACTTTTTGGACCATAAATGGACCATGGGATGGACAGTCATATTGCTGTGTTATGCTGATAAGCTAAATCCTCGGCTGTTAGTCTCTACACATAAGCTGCAGTCAAAAAGTGATAAGAAACAGCCCAAAGACTGTTCCAGCATCAAACCCCTAACCCTCTTTTCTTTTCAAATTACCTGAAAAGCGCAAACTAATCTCTGATGTTTTTTTTAAGGAGTTAGTCAGAGAATGGCTGAGAGGCAATAGGGCGTTGGTCTGGCTACGTTAATAAATAATGAAAAGCATAGCTAATGATGTGTGGAGGATCCTGTGGGGAGGCAGCATCTTGGCTGCTGGGGAAATTAGGCCAAGTAAGGACACATCCATTCTGCTCCCCTCGCGGTGCAGTGAAAACAAAGGCCACAAAATCTCCAAGAAACCTAAGGCAGTTCAGCTTCAGCAGACATCCTTTGATGAGGTCTTCTTTTTGGAGGATGCAATGAATAATTATTCCTTAAAAAAATCTTGATCAAGGACCTCCTGTGGAGGTGGAACTAGGTTAATGATGTTTCATCTTTTTGCATGTTAGTGGGTTAATGATGTCTCATCTTTGAACATGTATGTTGGCAGTTGCAGCTGTAAGTGTGCAAACTAACACACAGACGTCTTTCTGTTTACTCCCTCAGCTTACAAAGAGAAGATGAAGGAGATTTCAGTTCTCTCTCTCATCTGCTCCTGTCTGTACCCTGACACCCGCAAAAACATCATGGGTGACTTCGACGGTACGTGGTGGAATCACACTTTTCATATTCCTTGTGTCACACAGAGCTAACTGTGGCTTTCTTTATTTGCATTTATTTATTTATTATGCAGACATGGACATCAAGCCCATTAACAAGCGGGCCTCAGGCCAGGCCTTTGAGGTCATCCTGAAGCCGACCTCCCCCGTGTCTGATGTTAACCACTGCATCACCAGCCCCCCAAAGAGGGACCTCTCCCTGGAGGACATCCAGAAGAAACTGGAAGCAGCTGAGGACCGAAGGAGAGTAAGGACATTTCCAATCATTGTCATTGCGCCCTGTTACCAGATTGTCTCAGTTTTGCTTTTTTGATACCAAAATACAACCGTTATAGCCTACCATGTTTACACGCAATTACTGGAAAACTTGACTTGCCTTGACGTTTAATTTGATTTGTGGTTGTCTGGTCAGTTGTGCCTCACATAGACTACTGCGACTGCCACGAAAAATCTAACCTGACACCGGCTAATTCCTGCGTATCATTGATCCAAACCGTCAATACAGTCAGTCCCCCAGCTGGCAAATCCAGCAACCCACCAACAAATCAATCACCCAATCAATGGCACAGATTTTATAACACCAGATGTCCAATACTGTAGGTCAACATACAGTCCATTAGATAAGTTGTAGAATATGCTGACGGACGTAAGGAGAGAAATTCTGTTGCATCCATATATTTAATGTGTTGAACCACCTCTGAGTCATGTTTCAGTTTCAGGAAAAATCGATGACTAATATTTTGTACATTGCTTTCTTGCTATCCATCAACACCTTTCTCCGTGATTCATTTTCTCTGCTGCCTGTTCTCTCCCTTTTCTCCCTCCTCCTCCAGTCCCAAGAGGCACAGGTACTTCGGGCCCTGGCAGAGAAACGGGAGCATGAGCGTGAAGTGCTGATTAAGGCCATGGAGGAGAACAGCAACTTCAGCCGCATGGCTGAGGAGAAGCTCCAGCTGAAGATGGAGCAGATCGAGGAGAACCGGATGGCCTACCTGGCTGCCATGATGGAGCGCCTGCAGGAGAAGGTGAGGAGCTCAGTTTAAGATCCACTGGGGTTATAAACCCTTCCCATCTCCTTTATTCAATTTGACCTAGTTAAAAAACAAAACAAAACATTCTTATTTTATAACTTAACTGGTAAATTATGATAATTAAACCTATTATTATTATATATTAGGTTAAATTAGTAGGGTGTAAATCCTCCTTTAAAGCCTTTTTTACCATGCTGCAACATATCAATATTCTTAAACTGTATAATATGTTAATTTGTTTGTCTCATATACAACAAACAGAAACCTTTTAGTTGTGGTAAGTAAACTCCCAGCAGGTTATTAAACTCACCAAGGCTAGTACCAAGCAAGTCTATGTCTGTGTGAAATTCTTATTAGTTTTAAACTATCAATGTACAAAATTGTGAGATATTAACATTGCAAACTGAGACATACCCTCCAATAAACAGTTTTGGATGCCAAACAACATTTTGGCTGACAATCCTTTTGTAAATGTATTCAAAAAAATCAGTTAGTGGTCTTTGCATCATTTAGCATGAGAGGGAAACATCTCACATCTTCTCTAAATTAAAATCTTCCCAATTAACATCATTACTAATCAGTATTTGTAACATATGCTTGATTTGATATGACAACCATATTTTACTACTTCCTTTCTGTGTCACTTTGAAGACTCACATGTCAGATTTGTTGGTTCTGGTAGCTACGCATGCGACAGCTGCAGTGGATCTGAATATGCAGTAACAACTGTGAAGTGATGAAGATGGGGGACAGATGGGAGGAGGGAAAGGAGCATTTTGAAAAAGTGACATGAATTAAAAAATGATGAGAAAAAGACAAGAGAGATGAGTGCAAGGACGGCTGGTACATCTGGAAGCGCTGAGGGGTTTGACAAAGACATAGGCACAGTCCAGTGCCTGGGGGGTGGGAGAGACAGGAGGACAGGCAGAAAATGAAAATGAAGGACGCCGTCACTGCAAAGGTCAAAGAGGAGAAATGGTGCAGTGAGCA
>OMNW01012477.1:0-12984 GCA_900303245.1 Selene dorsalis | reverse complement strand
GTGCAAGACAAGCTGAAAGTGATCTACAGGAAGAGTCAAAGATAGGATAAGATAAGATAAACTTTATAGATCCCAGCCTGGGAAACAACTATATTACAGCAGCGGGCATGTACACAATATTTACTTCGTGTAATCCCGCCCCCTTAAAAAAATACATCATAATTTCTAGTAAGTAAATAGTTTTATTTTTCACTATTATTTCATTTTAGAACAGCTACGACTGTGTGTTTTGATCTGGTAACGTTAAAATCCAATTGATCGATTGATCGAACTACAACAACAAACTCACCTGTTCGTTTCCCTCCATAGAAGTTTGTGTATTCTGTACATGTGATGTACCTGTCAGGAGGATTTTAAAAAAAAAACACACAAACACGTAAAATATGATTAAAAAAAACAGAAGCTATGTTCGTTAAGAGTACATTAAAAAAAGTAGAGTTCGCCCTCTCGCTAGCTACTTCACTAATAGCATTAGCTCGCTATGCTAACAACAACAATCACGTTTCGGAGCCGCTGCGTGCTGCTCAGGATTGTTTTAATACTCACATTTTGTCTTTTTGATGCTGTCGCTTCCCCATTTTGAGTTTTTCTGAAGGTCTGACAGACTATGTCCTCGAAAACGAAAGATTTTTACCAACAGAAACACACAACACGGTTCACCTTTCCTTTTCCTGTTTACGTTCTTATTCGTTGTCCTCGTAAGCGGAAGTAACTTTCTAAGCGCGGCGCGCTGCTGCCACCTACCGGAAGAACGATAGAAACGCATTTACCTCCACAGCGGTCCTACAGGTGTCCAGAAACGTTAAGGCTACAACGATTGATTAAACAATTAGTTAATTAGCAGTATATTTATTGTAAACACATTTAAAGACTTATTTGTTAATTTATTAATCTTTATTCACATGTAGCACCTTCTTAAACAGGAATGTTTACTAGAGACCATATATTCAAAGAAGCTCCAATTTATGTTCGTGTTTCATCTCCAGCCAAAATCCCAAAACTATGTCACTGCCCCTTCACCATCCTAGGCTCCTTCTCCTGAATATTAGAAATATTCTGCAGCTCTCTTGTCCTCTTACTGCTCACATCTTCTCTTTAACATCGTAATAAGACCTCTGGAAATCATAAAAACAAATTCCAGACGTGACTGATCCTGTCTGATCTTTGAGGGGTTTTTGTCTTTGGTCATGTATAGGCTCATTGGTTTGCTTTTTAATGCACAAACCTGGATTTTTCTCTCATCATTCACTTCTACACTGCACTGTTGAGTTTAGATAAGGAAGCACATCGCTAACTGGACAAACATAACAAAAACAAAACATTGCAGAATAAATAACTCTACAATAGGTTTTATTTTATCTTGGCATTTGATTCATTAAGGGTATACCCACAGTTATGGCTAATCATTTATTTCTTCTAACAAGAGAAGCGAGCAAACAAAAAACTGGTAGAGGCATGAACCTTGTGGTTAGTAATGTGTAGCAGAAGGTACATTCAGGTTTCCTGTTGCACACATGTCCTCTGAAGCAAGGACAAATCATTTTACAGGTACTACTGACCCTCTCTCCTCCCAAAATAAACAAAGGATGAGGAAATAAAAAGGTGCAGACGGTGACTCCATCATAAGAAAAGGTTTCACTTCAATCAAATCCCAGTATGGATAAAGGATGCTGTGTGAGTGATAGTGTTTGTATAGAAAAGTATGATACAACGCAGTAACAGCAACACTGCCTGCGTACCTGAGTTACAACTGGCTTTCATTTCACACACCACTTGTAGCACTTCAGCAGCTTATGAAGGGAACACACCATGTCCGAAGAACAGATGCACTTTACACAAAACTTCATGTTGCACAATGAACAAGTCAACGACAGGTGAAAGTTCTCATCCTTGGCACTTTATCTGTCAGGCAGAACCAAACTTTGACATTGAAGAAACAAAGGCCGAGTTATCAGCCTGACACTTAACTGTTACTGACAAACATACTTTTTTTTTTGTAACGATGACAAAAACAAAAGTCCAACAGTAAGGAAGTACAGCACATACTCACAAAAAATGACCCAACATAAAACAACAGGGTTGAAGAGCCAGACGTTCGCCAGTCCAGGAAGTGGATCATAGCTGATTTGCATGAAAAGTGCAGTAATATGTCGAATTTTTTTTTTACAGAGCAAAAAAAAAAAAGTTCACAATGTTGTTCCCTTCAAGAACAACTAAAGTCCATAGAAATGGTAAACTTGTGGCCGGCGTTCGCTCAGTACCGTGACCGTCCTGTAAATAAAATGAGTGTTTTCTCCAGTTTTAATAAAACAGTCTATGAGTGTTCAGGTGGAAAAACACAAACAAATCACCGCAAATCCATCATGGACACGGTGTCATTGGTGATGGTGACATGTCCCGCGTGCTGGGGAGGGGGAGACACAGATTGGACATGTTAAGAGTCTGCGCACATTCACGGAGGACACAAACACTGCATAATGCAGCTCATTAAAAAAAAGTTTCATGTTACATCCTAGTTTATCCAGAGTCATATACAATATAAAAAAGTGTTTTCAGAGGTCAACGTGTCTTTGACCATCAAAAGGTCATCCTTGAGTCCAAGTGGACATTCATGCTAAATTTGAAGCTGTTCTCTTGAGTAGTTCAGGAGATACTGTGTTCACAAGGCCCAAATCATGTTGTGTGATGTCAGTGTGATCTTGACCTTTGACATTTGATCACAAATTTAACCAAATCTGAAGAAATTCCCTCATGGCATAAAGGAGATATCACATTCACAAGAAATAAAATTGTGTTTTGTGAGGTCATCAACCTTGACCCCTGACATCCAAGGTCTAATCAGTTCACCCTTGAGTTCCAGTGAATGTTATATAATAACACCATATATTGTATGTTTTCCTGCATGTTTTAAGACAAACATACATAGGTAAGACACAGAAGAGCATGCTGGTTCACAGTAGACAGGTACTCACTGTAAATAGAGGAGGATCTTTGCTGTGAGGGTGAAAGCCTTTCTGTTTACATGTGGAGATCTCGTCTGTTCCTCGGTCCGTCAACCTGAAGTAGCCGATTCTGGGACAGATGGAGTAACGCAGCGTCACAGTTCAGCACACACAGACACTTAACATGGCATTACACTAACAAATATGTCTTAGCCTAACACTGTGATGGAGATTGATTTTAAGTAGTGAGGAGGAGAAACAAAAAATCTTCCACCACGTCTAATGTTCATAATGACTTGACAGCAGCAGGGTTGTGACTCACTCCTGGAACTTAGGTGAGCAGACAATAGCAATGGCCTCCGGTAGCATCATCTGGTAGGAGCAGTGTGTGTGGAGGTCGACGCTGGACAGGAAGGCCGTCTGTGTGGGGTGAGTCTGAAAAGAAAAAAGCCCAGTGTTCAGTTAGTTTCAATTCACTGTGAAATTTTTTTTTAAAAAGGGGTCAAAAGTTTATGACAACATAACACCTCAGCATTTGTTCTATATCTATCAATATAGTTATTCATATGTATGCACATGAATAAGATATTAATCTCAATGTCTTAATGTGTGGTCACATTTCTCGCAAACATATTTCAATACTTAAAACAGAACCTATCATGTTCCTCCATCACGTTTTGCTTTAAAATGTTCATCTAGTCAAATCCCACTGGATCAGGAGCAGACAGAACATCTTCATTTGTCAGAGCTGTTTGGTTTTTGCTCAGAGGTGGAGCAGGATTATCTCGTTCCTGCGCAGCACAGCAGTGCAGTCGCTGCTAACGCTGACAGCCTCGTAGTGCTTCCTTACATGTATCCAGCCCAGGGTGATGAGATCAAACTGGTCCTGTATGAGGAAGAGCTCCTCCTCGTTCTCCGTGTCACAGTAGTCTGGGCCGCCACACTGCTTTGGTACGATGACGTGGGTCACGGTGAACGCGTTTCTGGTCTGGAACAAACACAACACAAAAAAAAACAAAGCGTCGCCGCTGTTACGCTGCTGCTTTAAATTATGCAGAGCCGCTGCCTGCCAAGAAAGCTACCCAAGGACTCCAGGAGCTAAATTAACGGAGCACTGACTGGTTCCTGCCGTGGGTGGAAAAAAAGCCCAGTCATGCTCCTTAAAAAAAAAGAAGTGAAAAGAGCTTTAAGTTAAGCCGAGCAGCACAAATGAGCCTCATACATTTCAAACAAAAGCAACAGCAGATCTGGGACAGGGAGAGAAGAGTCAGGTTGTGTTGCACTCCTCTGGGGTGGGAGGTCAGCTGATGTCTCCACTTTATTCACCATCTACTGATCCACATTCCTCAGATATTCATAGCCTCATAAATATGAATCACTGATAACATCCTAAAGCAGCAGGTTGTATTTTCAGACTTTCTTTTTCGTTAACCATCAGCTGATTGAAAGCAATAACACAAAATTTGTAGTTTCAGTAACAATTTACATGGTTAACCTCATTGTTGTGCTTCCAGTAACAGATCTATTCACAGGGGAGATTTACACTGCTGCTTCAACAGAGACTCTCAGTCTTACCAGTTTGCCACACAGGATGCCACAAGTCTCCACGGCTCGGCTTGTGTTGGCCTCGGCCAACCGCAGAAAGCTCCGGCACAGCTCAGCGGGAACGGCCAACTGCCGAAGGGCATCCACCATTGTATCTGCACAAACCATGAAGAGGGATGGACAAAAGCTGAGTGGAAAAGTTTGATTCTTGTGATGTCCTGAAATACGGCATGGTACAAAAACTGGATATTAAGTAGGTCAGGGGGGAAAGAAATCAGCTCAGAGGAATAAATACTTTAAAGCAGGAGCGGGGCAGTATTTAAATCCTCGGAGGGCCGGCCCCTCGTGTCACAGAAAGATTAACTT
Organism: Selene dorsalis; assembly: GCA_900303245.1. Classification (NCBI taxonomy): domain Eukaryota; kingdom Metazoa; phylum Chordata; class Actinopteri; order Carangiformes; family Carangidae; genus Selene; species Selene dorsalis. The sequence continues at coordinate 8,131 of OMNW01012477.1, read as the reverse complement.
ACTGTTGTTCCCCGGGCTGACCAGAGACCCGGGCTTGAGCGAGCGGTCGAAGCTGGGCGGGGCGGAGGCAGGTGTGCCGATGGTAGTGGGAGGGTGATTGTATTGGTGGTTGGTGCCACTGGACGGGTCCCCCGGGCTGTGTGGAGGGGTGGGGGAGACCAGCGGGGGCCCCTGGATGCCGGGAATAAGGGGTGTGTCGGGGGAAGGCATGGCGGGCGTGGCGAACTCGAGGAGCACGCGTTGGCGCTCCTTCTCCAGCTCCTGGCGGCGGATCATCTCCTCGAAGGCACTGAACTGCTCCTGCTCCCGCTGCCGCCGCTGCATCTCTGCCACACGCTCCCGCTCGGCGTCCAGCGCTCGCTGCTTGGACTTCTCCTGCGCCAGGGCTGCATCCTCCGCTTTCTGGAGGAAAAACACATCGCACACATGCAAGTCTGAGTCTCGGCTGGTGGTCTCTGTTTTTCATCTGTTGTCCTTCTGATCGGGAAAGACATTCAGTGATAAACAGTGTGACATCAGATTGGCTTCAGGTCGTTGTCGACAACAGCAGTTCTGTTGTGCAATAATTCATGTGAGCTGTGAGTTGAGATGAATAAGTTTCATTCACTGTAATAAACAATGTGACTATTCAAGGTCAGTGTTATTGTTTTCCTCCATTTAGCCTGATAATGAATGACTGGCCCCTGTTATTACGACCATGGTATGCAGTTCCTGTGGCACTGGTTAATGTTTCGCTCCACTTACACTATAGACAACACACTGTGAAATCAATGTACAATGACGCTGTGCTGTGAATGTGTACTACGTATTTTTTTATTGCACCTATTCACAGTAGTTATTGTTTCTGTCTGTGTATTCATGTGAGAATAGAAATCAAGAAAGTGAACTTTGGAGCCTTCAGAAACTTTACCTTTTTGACAAGGTACTGTGCATGTTCCTGCTCGAATCTCCTCAGAAGAGCTTTTTTCAGAACCTCAGCTTGAGGAAACGCAACGTCCTTCAGTTTCTGAGAGAAAAAAGAAAATGGGGATAAATGTTGAGCTTGAACATGTGAACATGTGAAAACAAATTCAAAGCTGGACCAACATTACAACTACATACCTTTAGTGTGTCTTTCTTCTCAGGGATGTTAGCGGTCTTGTAATCCCGGTGCTTGGGAAGTTTTTCTATAAAGAGTCTTGGCGAAAAGATAATTTCTTGTTATTTACAGATGAATGTTTCTACAGGCCTCAAACTTTCTTGAGCATCTTAACTGTCGTGAACATTTCCGCTGAACTTGAGTAATTTCACTTTTTATTTGTGAGCAGTCTGAGGGACAAAGTCATACTAACTGAGTAAATATACTTACGTGATGTATTTATTGTAAAGGACGAAGGCGTGCTCGATGTTGCCCTCCTCTGTGTAGATGTTAGCCATGCGGATCATCTCCATGCCCGAGCGGAAGTATCGGCGCGGGGGGACGTCATCGTTCACCTCCACAGAGCTTCCCTTCTTGGTCAACGCACGCACTCGCTCCTCCGGCTGCAGACTGACATCAGTGTGATCGGCCATCATTACAGCTCAACCTGCAACACTGGGGATGAGACAGGCTGCATATTTTCACATCTGTCAGCGCTGTGTGTACAGACCAGAAGAAAACTATGTACACACACTATATTATCTGGCACTTTGGTTTGTTCTTTACTTAAAACAAGTAGACTGATCTGTATAACCTCACATAAAACAGAACATTTTGAAATGCGCTTTAAAAAAGACAGTGACACTTTTACATTCGACTAAAATGTGAGGCAGGATCTGAAACTCTGAGCAGAAATCACAACAGTTTCTTTGATTTGTTTATTCTTGTGTGATTTGTGTAAACGGCCCATTTGAGCTCCAGTGTCAGTCAGTAAACTTACTAGTTGTCTTAGAGAGAATTTCAAAGACTGTGTGTGAGTGTAAGATACTTTTTCTTCGATATTCAATGCTTTTCAATAGCATAAGTCACATTTTGGTCAGTTTTCCAAGAAGGTAATATTGGTTCCTTTCAATACTGTCTCCTGACTCTCGGTCAGGAACTCACATTGGGGCTCCATAAAAAAGAAAGACTGAACACAAACAGACACATAGAAAATCTCAAAATTACTACAGACTCTAGGGTGGCAGGAAAGATCCAGCTGGAGTTCAGCTTATTTTCAGCAAAACATGTATTACTTATATTATTACATTGTTAGAAATATGAAAACTTGTACAGAAATACAGTTCAAAATATACTTTAAACCTATTATGGATGTGAGAGCATAACTTCATATCCTGTATAAACTAGAACAAGAAGTCAGTGCCCCTCTCCTCACGCTCTGTATTGAGGCCACAGCTCAGTCTGAGACTCACTGGCTGCTCAGTATATGTAGAAGAAGAGCAATGACTCTGCTGGGAGGCTCCATGACTTGGGGTTTTCTTCTCTGTATTGATCAAATGAAGTCAAATGTGAGAGCGCTTCATCAGCATGCTGACTAACAGTCAGATGGCTCGCATTGATTCAACCATGACAGTTTCTTGGCACAGCCCATAGAAACACAGTGTTGAGAGAGTTGCAAGCACAGACAGAGGAGTGGCACTGATAAAAGAAACAGGAGAGGTGAACACACTTGACACTAAGATGCTATTTTTAAAATTCACTTGTATCTTTTAAGAAACTTTCTAATCTAATGTGTTGAACCATTAGTCAAGCCTACAAAATGATGACAGACCGGACTGTGTTATGCTGTTACAACATGATAATGATAACACAGAGTGGATCAAGTTCTACTTATCATACCAAACATGCTAAAAGATGATGCATGATGACTATAGGTTCAAATACCTGAAGGAAACCGTATACATTAAGTGACAACACTGGCTACAATTTTAAAATGCTGCTTAAACATGAATAAATACTTCAATAATAATCCACTTTATAATCATGTAACACTCAAAAAGAAAAGAACATGTGCAGTCGTTTTCATTTTTACTTTGTGGTTTTGCTTCGTAGCATCCAAAGCACACACGACAACAAACATTATTTGCATATGTAACATAAACTGTATTCTATCAAAGCTCAACTGAAACACGATGTATAGTTTACACTGAGGAATACACTCTCCCCCTCTTCATCATCTGTCAAGTATGTACACTTTATTCCCAAACCGTTTCTAAAATCTTGCCTCAGAAACCTGCTCCAATGCAGATGACATGAGACCAGGTCAAACATCTGGATTTGTCCAATGAACACAGAGAGGCTGTAGTTTGAGATTAGTGGAACTACTATTTAACTTATTAGTGAGTCCAGGTATAATGATTTGGTCTGAATGGGAATTAAAAGTTTTGTTGTGATTTAACAAGTAAGGAAAAAAAAATATTTTTACATATTTGAGGCTGTACTTCTCGTCCGGATTTGACAAGTCTGTGATGAGTCGTTTTAGAGTTAAACCTGATCTGGACTGGTCTGGTTGGGAAATCACAGCAGCCGAACTGAAAGCTATTGTGTGTTTATCTATAGTTACACTTATCAATACATTAGCTGAGAGATAAAGGTGAAACTCGATATACGTGGTGTCAGAAATGCCTTAAAAACCAACGAGCCTTCGGCTAACAGTCACTCACACCACCTGTCAAACTGTGGACCTTTACAGCTCAAATATTTGGTGACACGGCGTTAATTTCACCTCATTCAGAAACCTCCGTGTTCACCGATGTGCTCTGTGTAAAAAGTATAAAGACAAATGTGTACTTTAAGCACCTGGTGATCTCTTAAACCCACTCACTGTTTGTGTACTTCGCCGAGCTAGCAGCGCTAACTCGGCTAACTTAGCTTAAGCCAATGCTAGCAGTTTGAAACGGTTAAGCAGCTGAACGAACCGAAAAGGGACTTAATCTTCATCCTTACCCGATCGAGCCGTGAACCCCGGGGACTGCCAGAGGTCTACATATAGACCAGACCAAAACCAGATCAAAAAACACAGTCCTGGACTGGACTGGACCGTCTCAGCGTCCAACGTCCTGTACGGATCTCTACACTTCCGCAGTCACAACAACTTCCGCCCTAACGAGTCACGCCCCGCGCCAGAGGAGATCGATATGATGTGATACCTTATCGATTAAGTTTTACGGCCATTCAAAACCAAACATACACGTTTTAAGTAAGATTAAACTCCATTTTGTTTCTTTAAGTTTTTCACGACACTTTCGCGACACTTTTCTCTTACGGATCCAGAGACTCTTTACGGAGTCGCGATGATATCATAGATGATCTATCTGTGATTTATTTTATCTATGATCTATGATCTAACGTGTGATAACGCAAAGAAACAACAAATCATGACTCCCTTTTCAACAAAAAAAAATATTATGTGTTGGTCTAATGTGCCGCACACGGCTCGTTGGTCTAGGGGTATGATTCTCGCTTTGGGTGCGAGAGGTCCCGGGTTCAAATCCCGGACGAGCCCGTTATTTATTCAATGAAAGGTGACTAAAAATAAGTCGATACATCACATAAAGAAATTACATTTAGTATATTAAAATGTAGTAAATAACAAATATTGCGTCTCATGACGTGGGAATCTAACCTGATGAAGTTTTGATATTCAGTTAATCATCCTCACTCATATTTACTAAGCAACAAAGGTATTGATTTTGTTTGTTTGATAAATAACTTAAAACAATTAATTTGATCATTTTAGGTGGAGTTTCTCAGCACCACCTAGTGGAAAACATACTAATGACAGTTTAATTTCAACCACTGGTCATCTTTCTCTGAGAACAAATACCGAGGAGTGCCTGGGAGTCCAGATGCTGTCATAGGAATGGGACAGGACCAGGACCAACGGGACACTTCCAATAACACCTCCTGTATTTGACTTCACATGGCTATGAACTGTGGGTAATTTCCCTTAGTAGGGTCACTGACAGTGAGGGGACATCAACTGACCTCATGATGTGACAATGGGACATTCACACACTTCGCCTAACACGAGCCTAACTCATGTACATTCTATGGTCTGTAAGAGACCGGATTGAAACTCAGCCATTAAAGTGAGGGACCAGGCCAAAGACACAAGGGGCCAATTCCCTTCCACCTCTGAACCCTGACTGACATCAACAATGTCACTTGTAAGTGATTGAGTGTGAGAGCCTGAAAGGGTCCAGATGCTGTTACAGGAATGGGACAGGACCAGGACCACCAGAACCGGAACCGGTACCAGGATCAGAACCAGGACCCTACCGGACGTTCCCGGAGGCGAGAGCGTCCGGAACCGGAACCGGTACCGCGATCAGAACCGGTACCGGGAGCGCTACCGCGACCAGAACCGGGCCTGGTACCGCGACCAGAACCGGTGCCGGGACCGGTACCGCGACCAGAACCGGAACCGGTACCGCGACCAGAACCGGGTCCGGTACCGCGACCAGAACCGGTACCGCGACCAGAACCGGGACTGGTACCGCGACCAGAACCGGGACCTGTACAGCGACCAGAACCGGGACCGGTACCGCGACCAGAACCGGGGTAGGTACCGGGACCGGTACCGCGACCACAACCGTGACCAGAACGGGACCGGGAGCGGATCCGTTCCGACGACGTTTCCTGTACTTGACTTCTCATGGCTATGAACTGTGGCTAATTTCCTTAAGCAAAGTCAGCATCAATGCTGACTGACAGTGAGGAGATTTAAACTGGCTTGATGATGTGACAATGGGACACTCACACACTTGACGAGAACGAGCTGCAGTCATGTACAGTCTATGGTCTGTAAGAGGCCGGACTGAAACTCAGCCATTAAAGTGAGGGACCAGGCCAGGGACACAAGGGCCCAATTCCCTTCCACTTCTAAGCCCCTGAACCCTGACTGACTTCAACAACTTCAGCTGTAAGTGCCTGAGTGTGAGAGTCTGAAAGGGTCCAGATGCTGTTACAGGAATGGGACAGGACCAGGACCACCGCAAAGCTTCCGATGACATCTCCTGTATTTGACTTCACATGGCTATGTGAAAAAACCTGCAGCCACACCGGCCCTTTGTGGAATTGATTTGAGGTGCCTGCATTAACGTGACGGACCAGGCCGGGCCTGGTAATTTCGGTAATTTCCTGAAGCAAAGTCAGCATCCATGCTGGCTGACAGTGAGGGACTGACTTGATGATGTCAAAATGGGACACTCACTCACTTGACATGAACGAGCCCAATTCATATAAAGTCTATGGTCTGTAAGAGCCCGGACTGGATCTCAGCCATTCAAGTGATGAACCGGGCCAGGGACACAGTAAAGTGATGGACCAGGTCGAGGACGCAAGGGCCCAATTGACCTATGGCTAAGCCCCGCCCCCTCCACTCACTCGGACAAATAAATAAACATTCTGTGACAGGCACTGTGGCAGCTGTCACAGTACCAGGCATTTTGCAGGAGATCATTGGTGATTTTTGGGAACATCAAAAATCAGATGTTATTTAGAGGTGAGGAGAATTGTGAGTAATTTCCTTAGACAAAGTCAGTAACTACTGTTACTGTTGTATTCATATATTCAAATGTTTTATGGAAGAAGAGCTGATAAAAACTAAATCATGTTGTTAATTGTTGAATAAAAGGGAGAACAGGAACCTGATATGCTGACACCTCCATCTGCTGGTGACTTAATAACCTGGCTACATTTACTGATAATTTCCTGTGGAATTTCCTGGGGAATCCCACATTTCTATAAAGGTGCTTGTCCCGCCAAAGCTCTCCCTCTTGCCATTGTGCTCTCACATCGTACTCATAATTTAAATTTAGTTTAATAAAATGTGGATTCTGGATCACCCTTCCTCATATTTACTAAGCAACAAATGTTTCAATTGTGTCCACTGATAAAAACATTAAATCTGATAATTTTTTGGTGCAGTTTCTCAGCACTGGATGAAAAGACTAATGACAGTTTGATTTCAACCAGTTCTCCACCCATGACAGACTAAATGAAACTGAAAGCCGTTGAACAGAGCTGAGCAGAGACAAGACGTGACATTGCAGGTTTGGATGTTTACTGAACAACACAGACTCGGTGGATTGTACAGAGAAAGTCGAAGGGACTGAACTTTGGTGAGTCTTGTTGTTGATTTAAAGAAATCTGGAAATCAGAGGAAATGGCTGAGAGAGCTCTACTTGAAAGTTTCCTGAGTTGCCATGTGTGTTCAGAGATGTTCAGGGATCCCGTGTCTCTGAGCTGCAACCACAGCTTCTGTTCAAGCTGCCTGCAACAATTCTGGGAACAAGCTAAAAACAAGAGCTGTCCCATTTGTAAAAGGAAATTTTCAAAGGATCAACCATCCATAAACTATTCACTCAAAGAACTGGCTGACTCATTTGTTGGGAGACAGAACAGTGGTCCACCTGAGGAAGAAAAAGAGAAGGCAGAAGAGAAGGATGAGGAAGGAGAGAACGAGGAGGTGGTGTGTGATGAACATCCAGAAGTTCCTTATTGGTTCTGTGAGGACGAGCAGAAAGCTGTGTGTCCTGTCTGTGAGTTTTCTCTCCACCAGAGTCACAAGGTGGTTCCTGTAGAAGAAGCAGTCAGTGACATGAAGGAGCAGCTGAAATCTGACTTAAAGTCTCTGCAGGACAGGAAGAACAAATACAAACAAGTGGAGAAAACATACAATGAAATGATTCAACTCTCCAAGAAGCAGCTGTTGTCCACAGAGAGGCAGATCAGAGCAGAGTTCAACAAGCTCCACCAGCTCCTGAAAGAGGAAGAGGAGTCCAGACTGGCAGCTCTGAGGGAGGAAGTGGAGCAGAAGGGGAAGACTATGAGCAGAGAGATGAAGATGATTGAGGAGCACATCTCCTCTCTGTCAGACAGTATCTGTGCTGTTAAAGAAGAGCTGCAGAAACACAAGGTGGCGTTCCTCAGCAGTTATAAAGCCACTCAGACCAGAGCCAGAGCCCAGTGCTCAGTGTCAGATCCACAGCTGCTCTCAGGAGCTCTGATAGATGTGGCCAAACACCTGGGCAACCTGTCCTTCAGAGTCTGGGAGAAGATCAAGGAGAAGGTCCACTTCACTCCTGTCATCCTGGACCCAAACACTGCAAGTCCCTGGCATCATCTGTCTCATGATCTGACCAGTGTGAGATATGGAGACACAGAGAA
>OMNW01012476.1:0-22998 GCA_900303245.1 Selene dorsalis | reverse complement strand
ATAGATAGATAGATCCTCACCAGACAGATCTTTCTACTTTAAGGCTATTTGAAGCTGTAGGTATTGATTTTGACCACTAGATGGAGACATGGGTCCATGTTTACCACTGATTTCTAACTGCTCTCACAGTAATATATAGTATCAGATCAGACAGAGGACAGAAAACGGGTTGTGTTCAAGTCCTCTTCTTTCAGGGGGAAGCTTCAGTATCAGCTGTTCTGCGCGATGCTCCCATCACGTCGAGATCAGTTTCGAGATCATCGAACATGAACAGAGAGGTCACATTCAATTTCATGCGCCAATCTCTGCATAGTAGGATTAGAAAAAAAAATCCATGAGGTACTGATGTGTTCTTTTCTTCAGGAGACTAAAAGGCAGTACTACAGAGACCTTCGCAGGCAGGTAGAGGAGAAAAATCAAGAAAGGGAAAGAGAGAGGAGGAGAAACTACACGGACGAACAGAAAGTTAGTCACATCAATACAACAAAGTCAGGCATTTCCAAATAATCATAGCTTCATAGCAAAATTATGAGTAGAAAATGACTTAATACTGTATGTTCACTGTTCTCCTGCTGTCTGCAGCACAATGAGACCATGCAGCGCTGGATGCCAGGAAATGGTGCTCCGTACAACCACCTGGGTGCAGTGAGGAGGACCACCAGCCTCTGCACCGCTGGGATTTTACCCCAAGAGCAGGTAAACAATGCAGTGTTTATGAGCCCGGCATTGTTCCGGTCAACAAAAGCCCAGTGTGCTCAGAAGGTCTCATGATGACTCAGGCTTTGATGAGAAAGAAGCGAGGGAGAGTCTGCAGCCTGATGCAAGAATCTGCTATATCATGTTACACTCAGTATTCAACGCCAAAAGTTAAACTAAACTCAGATTAAAGCCCAAACCCCCCCAAAAGATCAAGTACAAGGAGAGTTATTGTTGGTATAAAGAGCAGTGGCAACAACACACAGTAGTTCGGCCATTTAAAGTTAATGGTGCTGTGACATCATAGCAAATAGATGTAAAAATGTCCTCAGGCCACTGAAAAACTTCTTTTGCTTTTAAAATATTCCCATCAAGACTCGAGCCTCCTGCTGAACTCTACTGCCCCAAAATATTTCCTCAAGTAAAACACTGACCTGAACTCTTTTACCACATATTGCATTCATTTTGTAGCAGCTGAAAGTCAAACCTCAGCCTGTGGGTACTAACAGTAGGAGCTGGTCAGAGTCTAAACAAGTTTTGTTTGAGGTCATAACATGAGTCTGGATCCTGGGCCAGCACGACACCACGGCCCAGTCCTCCTGAAAGCTGTCTTTGTTTCCGTCATAGATCCGTGGGCCCCCCTTCCACTACCTGTGACGTCCCCAGACTGAGACAGCTTCTGACCACTGTTAGCTTTGCAGCCGTCAAATAACTTGGGCCCTTTGAGCACCAAATCACAAAGTGCAGAATAAACTTGCAGTGCAAACAAAACCATGACAATTATTAATAGCCTGAGTATTGAAAAAGAAGGTAGCCTGCTGTTTTCAGCTGCATGTGTTGCTGTATAAACAGGTGCCTGCAACAACAACATTTTCAACTTTGCATCATAAAAATGGACTCGTGGTCTTCAAGGAGGCAGCTGTGAACTTAAGATGGTGCTAAACTGTCTGTTGAAAGAACTTGATCATCCTATTCTCAGCTCAAGTTGAAAGGGAAATTCCAAAGGGCATAATCACTATGTGATTTCATGTTATGCCTCCACAAAGCTGTCAAACTCTCAAGAAATGACTTGTATACAAACCATGACATTTCAACTTACCCAATAATAAGAACCACATAAAAGAAAAATCATATTTTGGTTATTTGAGCAGATATTGAGATATGAAACGTGGTTATAGTGGGAATGATGATGCATTTTACTTTCATTGGAGAGAAAATCCAACAATGAAGATGATGTCAAACAAGCATGTTCCCCTCTGGGCGGTTTTTTTTTAGGTCTCTGGCAGCTCAAATCTTATTTATGGCTTGTTTTGACACATTTTCTGACTCTGATATTGTACTTGGACATATTTCGATTCTGGTAATATTTCAATAGGATGTGGTAATAGTTGACAGTCTCAAAAACTGATTAATCTTACAGTTCCCAGTGTCTCGTTTCTCACGCCTCCAAACTGCCTCCGTCTCTGAAACTCTGCCCCTGCTGTCTGTACAGCAGTCTCTGAACCAAGATAACCCAGATAACATCATTAAAGTCTTCTTCAAACTTCAGCAAGCTGCCTCCAGAGCCACAGATGACATTACACAACTAAGTTCACAGGCTCTCCTCATGACAAGTAAGCTAAACTGCTTGTGTAAAATTGGTGGAGTGCCCAGGAGCTTCAACTTTGACTCAGAAACTCACACACACACACACACACACTGCAAAGAACCGGTGTTGCGAATGATTGATTGGGCTCTGCCAGAAAGTTTGAGCGTGTAAAGTTTGAGATTAGTTCAGCCAACACAGGTCAGTGAAAAGTGTGTGAATATATTGTTGCAGTAAATGACTCATATCTCTACAGAATATGTAGCTGATTTGCTCATTATGGTGGTGGACATAAAAAAAAACAGTCTCAGCTTAAATACTTTGAATTATTTGTCCAAAAAGTTTCCTTGATTGATCTTCCAGGTAGACTTCGGATAATTACACAGTGAAGAGTGATGACTCATCCCCTCTAATTGCACGGCTTTGTTAGCCTGACGTTAGCAGGCTCCTTATTGGAGCTGTTTACGCACACATCGAGTATGTATTTAGCTTTCATTGGCTAAAGGCGTTATTGTCGAGGGCAGTGACAGCTTTCCTCCTCAGCAGGAGACTAATTATGATGTAGGGACAGTTGTAAAGGACAGAGAAATACCGATGGTGAGAGCGTAGGCTGCTGCGGTCCGTAATTATACCGTAGAACACTGAGTTGTACTGAGACCTACCTTTTGGTTCATGAACTCTTTCTGCACAATGAGCTGTACAACCCGTTTTATATATATTGTCTAATATTTATTGCCTTTTTATCGTCTTCTGCATCAGTGTGGATGTAGGCGTCTGAATTGGTCCACACATCTCAGTGACCCCCAGGAGCCAACATGCTGTAGGGCTATGGAGGGGCTTCAGCTTATTTCAGTGTGCTTTGAAAGAAAGACTCTCAAATTTAAACTTTCAGCATTTGGATTTGCCCAGATATCTTGGAAACAATATGAGCAACAGCAGCACCTTCATGTCCCCCTTGTCCAGGAAGGTCAGAGGCATGGTCCGCAGTTTTACATTCCCCCTGCAACAAATGGGGATTCAAGGCTGAAGGACTCTGACCACTAATTACCAAGCTCTTTACACACTGTAATTACTTCTACTCAGTGATAACTTTACTGAAACCCAGTTTATCTTGTCACTTTTATATTCACAGTATACCCAACAGTGACTCATTTTCCAGTTTTTAATAAAGCCTAAGGCCTCATGACCACGTTATATTGAAGCTATTAAGCTAAAAGCTGTTTGACGCTTGTTCTATTTTTATTACTATAAGATTTATTATTACCAAAACAATCACATCTCAAACAGTCTAGTGGTTAAGAAAACCAAAACCAGAGACTGACTGACTGACCAAATAAGCTTCATTTCAAGGTTTGTGAGAACTGTACTGTAATATTATATTAACATTATAACACTGAGAGCTGCCATAGACCTAAAGGATGAACTTTCCTGGCATCAACAAATGTATGAATGGTTGAATATCTGTTACATAACTGAGATATCAAAGCACTGAATCATTTAATTCAATCATTAAAAGACACATTTATTTTGAGATTGTAAGCACAAGTCAGTTCTCATGGTTATCTCGTGTGTTAATAATAACTGACTGGCATCCTAACAACACAAAATCAGATCATGAGGAGACAGACAGCGTGTGTTAATGTATCAGTGCCTGGACGTAAATGGTTAACCCGGCGGCCTCGCGGACCCTGGTGACGTCACGGACTGGTTCCTGCTGCTCTGGGCCGCAGTTTGGTCAGAAGAGGACAAACATCCCTAAAACCAGCCGTAGCACTTCTCGTATCAGATCATCAGCTGCTGGATTAACAGCCACACCATGGGAAACTGTCAGGTGAGTGACAGCTCTGTCTGGAACAGTGCGTGATACAGCGGAGACGAGAAATGAAACACATAGAAGAGTATGCGTCGCTGCAGTGGGAGCGTTTGTTTCAGTCGATAGAGAGGATTACCATTTTTGATCCAGTTAACCAGAAAAAGGTGTTAGATCCGGAGTTTTCACGGCCGATGTTGACTTAAATCTCACATATCAACCTGCTGTCAGTCTCTACAGTGGCTGGATCAGCGCCTCGGCCCCTCTCGCCCCTCATTCACTGCGCAGACCGCACCGATCGTCCCAAATCTCTGTCGGTGTGTGTGAATTAAAGAGCCGAGGCGTCATATTAATAGTGTTTGGTGTTTCTTTAACTGCGACACCGTGCAAATCGTCGTGAATGACAGCGCGTGACAGATAACGGTGTCTGTCTGTACGTCGAGGAGAGAGCCACTCCCCTGCGGAATCCAGCTCAGCTCCGTTAGATCAGCGTCTCTATGAATGAAAGACCGAGTGTGTGTGTGTGTGGTGTTCTTTCTGTCTTCGTATCAGTCAGATTGTCGTCTTGTTCACACTTTTGTCACACAGGTTAATTTGTTACGTCATGTTTGAGCATCAATTACACTAACCCAGCTTCATTTTAGGTGTTTTTCTCATGTTATTTAAAGTCAGAGCTTATTAAAGAGCTTAAAGTGTCAAATAACAAGTGCATGCAGAAAAGTAAATGGTGGTATGGGTGATCCAACACAAAATAAAGTTATTTCATTGTAAACCAGAGTAACACAAACCAGTCCAAGAGCCAGCCTTATACTTTACATTGTTCTTGATATTGTAAAGATACTGAGGTTGATACATATTCCCTAACGTTGAGGCCCTTTCGAGCCTTTTTAAACCCTGCCAGCCCCTGGACCACCCTTTGTTTACTATTGGCATCCTCACAGCCCCCACAAAGTTTGTTTAAAGACTTCTGGCCCTGAATTCCTCACTCGAAGCGTTGTATAGTAGCCCTCCCCTCCCCCACCAGCCAGCTGCTCCTGCATAGCTATCATGAACCGCTCTGAACTTCATTGGGTCCAGTCTGATGTAATCACTGTGGTGTTTTCTCAGCCCACAGTCGTGCCCTACGAGGAGTTTGATGTCTTAGCCGACATCAAGGCCATCCGGAAAGCCTGCAAAGGCTTCGGTGAGTTGGGGAGGTGGGGCTGTGTTTGTTTTCATTTCTTGAAGCATCCTTTGTAAGTTGTACTTGAAAATGACATTGTTTATTGTTGTGGTGCATCTGTTATTTGTTTCTCTTCAGGAACGGATGAACAGGCCATTATTGACATCCTGGCCAACCGCTGCTCATTTCAGCGCCAGGAAATTAAGCAGGCTTATTTTGACAAGTATGATGATGTGAGTAACACACACAGTGATTTCTATATCTGTGTATTTTGTCATATAATTTAAGAGCAGTTTGAATTCTTATGATATGGACTTCTTTTCCTTTCCCCCAGCCAAAGATAAATTCTGTTTCTGTGTGACAGGAGTTGGTGGATGTGTTGAAGAGCGAGTTGTCCGGAAACTTTGAGAAGGCCATCCTCGCCATGCTGGACCCGCCCGTCATCTACGCCGTGAAGGAGCTGAGGAAGGCCATGAAGGGAGCGGGCACTGATGAAGACGTCCTGGTGGAAATCCTCTGCACCGCCACCAACGCCGTGAGCTGACATGAAAATCAAGAACTGCTCTGAATTAAGTTTCACTTTTGTGATGGAAAATATTCCAACTTTCTATTTTCTCTTTTAAACAGGACATCGCCATGTTCAAGGAGTGCTACTTTCAGGGTGAGCCAGTAAGGACTGACGTGTGAAACAACACCAGACACTTTATTGTGAAATATAGATCTTTGTTACGTTACTAAAGGTCAAGATTTCACTTCATTGTATCATGAACTTTGGAGGAAACTGCTGAAGGTGACTCATTGGGCCAACATACATCACATTCTGAACTATTCTTGCCCTTTAAGTGACTTACTGTACAGTCACACTGTGTTTGGTCAAGGCCCATCCTGTTGTAACTTCCTTCCCACTATAATCAGTGTCAGTAATTATATTTACCAACATCAGCCAGTGCATCATAAGTTTACATCTTAAATTTGATATCTCTATTTCAGTTTAATCCACCTGGGAGAGGAATTGTATAAACTAAATATATAACTCAAATATATACTAAATATACAGGTTTCTCACCCACCCTCTCCAGCAAGATATTCAGTATAAAAAGAAATGATTGATATCAGTGTGGCTGGCCAGGATGAGCCATTACATCACTGTGGGACATACTGCATTGATTAAAACCTCCATAGGACCAGTAATATGACAGACAAGCATTCCCAACATAGCAGTGTGTGCAAACATGACTGGCAGCTAGTTCTTATTCTTGTGAATCCACTTCCCATTTGACTGTACCATTTCATTTTAATTATACCCCTGGTCTAACTCTTGTTTATGGATACATAATCACTACCACCAACATTCATTTTTGCATAGCTGCACAGTTACTTCCAGCAATAGCTTCAAAAACAATCTGCTGCTTTAAACCTTATACTGGAGTTTAGCTGCGCACCTTAAAGACGAATTATGCAGGGTTTTTACCTTAACTATGCTACATTTTACCTTAATTAAACAGCTTCAGAGTAACTGTGGTGGTTAAATAGATTACTTGTAACTTGTTACAGGGAGAATGGAGGCTCTCTGTCTTTCACCTGGCGTCTCTTGGCTGAAAACCAACCTTACAAGATCAGTGCCTCTGACCCGTTGTCCTAGCTCTCACAAACGTGCCCCGTAACCTGTAATCTCTTGTTTATGACAGATAAGACCACACATATATACACATCATAACGCATAGATGATAAATAACGTTATCCACTGCTCCGTGGATTGCTTTCTCACCAACTTCACTGAAAACAAATGCACATGACCAGGAGGAGGGTTAGCAAAACAGCGGGAAGAGACCAGACTTGCATAGTTCCCCTTTAAATTATTGGTTATCTAAAAATGTCATCAGACTCTAAATTGTTTGCCATACAGGCAGGAGTTCATCAAGATGCAAGTCTCATGAAACTGAAGGACGATGCAGTCACAAGACTCTCAGGAGGAAAACAAGTTTGATTTGGAAGTGTAGGACAGTTATCAGTGTCAGCAAACAGGGCACCACAGGACTTTATTACAAACTGAGAGCAGGTTGCACTGATTGTATCTTACAGAGCAAGAGAGGGTAGACCCCCCTCCCCTTTAAATACATTATAACCTCTATTTTTGTCCTTATATTTGACTGTCCTTTTGTGTACACTGTGTTCTCTTCTCAGTGCATGAACGTGATCTAGAAGCAGATATCGAGGGAGATACAAGCGGCGATGTAAGAAACCTCCTCACGGCTCTTTTGGAGGTAACTGACCTCGAGTTTCTACTCCACTCGAGTAACTGGAGTCCCCCCATCTGTCCCCTGACTGAAATCGAGCTCACTCTCTCTGTGCCAAAGAGCTGCCATATAAGCATGCACACACACCTCTACACACACACATAGTACATACAGTTGCTCGAGTCAGACAGAAAGGCCTCACAGCATGGCAAAAAAAAACACTCTTAATCTACTTCTTTCAGGGAAACAGAGATGAGAGCTACGAGGTGGACGAGGAGATGGCTGAACAAGATGCCACTGCTCTGTTTGAGGTACTGTCTAACTCTGAGATACATCTTCTCAATGGTCTCACATCCTAAGATAACAGTAATTGTGTGATGCAGGCTGGTGAGGGTCGTTTTGGGACAGATGAGTCCACCTTCAGCTACATCCTGGCCTCCAGGAATTACCTTCAGCTGCAGGCCACCTTCAAGATATATGAGCAGGTCAGTGATACTGCGTATCAGTTCATATGGCTGTGACATGTCGTCTTCAGTTAGCATGTGGCTGATATCTTACATGCCCCTGGTGTAAGTGTAGGCTCTAATGCAGATGACAGGTGCACACATTCTACAACTATACTGCACTTTAAATGTCCAATGTTTAAATGTTCAAACACCATAATAAATCACTAGTCACCAACTGTGGACTTGAAAACTGGACCAGTACCATTTGGAGTCATTCCCAGTGCTTCGACTCAGCCAGTGGTTTTCTCCTCTCTGTAGCTCTCTGGAACTGAAATCCTGGATGCCATTGACAATGAGACCTCAGGGACACTCAAGAAATGCTACATTGCTCTTGGTTAGTATGAAATCCAATGTGTTGAATCATAAAATAAAGTGAATTTGAGAATTTGCTTAATTATCCTAATGAGATAACTACATATCTCAATGTAGAAGAGCCCTGTTTAGGGACATGATGAATAATCAGCTGTACAGAGGTTATTCACAGTAATAGGAGAACAGGGGCTTAAGGTGGTTGAACATGGGGTTCAGTAAACTGCAGTGGATTTTAATGAAACCATTTCCTCCTCTACCCACAGTGAGAGTTGCGAAGAACCCTCAGCTCTACTTTGCCAGGCGTCTGAACAAGGCCATGAAAGGAGCAGGCACTGATGAGGACACGCTCATACGAATCATTGTGTGTCGCTCTGAGGTAACATATTCAGCTTTTTTGTCGTTTAAAGCTCAAAACCACTGGTGCAAATAACAATCGAAAAAGCAACAACAAAAAAAACAATGTTGAGATTGAGAATGAACAATGTGTCATTTTCCGAAAGTAAAAAACAAGGTGCAGTTCAGGTGTAGTAGGAAATACCTGGCAGCATAGTAATTTGCATAAAAACTTGGATGTGTCTGTCCCGCTGCCAACACACTGCTCATGTCAGGCCGCGTCTATGGAGACGTCAAGTGGCGTGTTGTAAAACGTGCTCGCTCTCGTCGGTGGGATTGCTGCCCATGTTCCCACTGATCACCTGTGAACTAATGCATTCAGTTCAGCGCTCATTTTCAATGAATACGTTCATGCACAACACTGACTGACGTTAGCATGCACTGTAGCTTTCAGCCTGCCCTGATGATGAAGAGCTGCTCTCAGGCTGCTCATAACCTCTTCAACAATGGCCAAAGGTCTTGCCAAGTGACAGTCACCAGCACCTACTCCATGAGTGAGCAGCAGAGAAAACTTATAAATAGCACCTGAACAGGAACTTGTTGCTGAAAGTCAGGCACACAAGAAAACAGGGACATTAGGTCACACAGGAGTTTACAGACACTATTACACTACTAATATGTTTAGATTTATCAGACTTCATTCACCATCAAAAGCGGATTTGCACAATGAACCGGCACTTCTGCACTTTTCTTTTAAATATGTTCGCTTGCATCGTATGTTATTTGGTCTTATAAAGGTTTTTCACTTTGCCAACAGTTTGATTTGGAGACCATCAAAGACATGTACTTGGAGAAGTACGACGTGTCCCTGAAGGATGCCCTGAGGGACGAGTGCAGCGGCGACTTTAAGCGTCTCCTCCTGGCTATCTGCCACTGAAGGCTGAGAGACGGGTGGAGCGAAGGTGGAGGACAGACACAGCAGAGTATGTTTATGCTGAGAAGCGCTGCTGTTTTCTGTCTAACCGACTAACACCACTCGGCCTCTCCATGTGACTTTATGTAGGACACAGGAGGGGGAAGTGATGAAAGAATTAACTTGGCTCGTGTCTTGTCTCAAACTGAGTTAGCAGTTAATGTGGATAACTTACTTTTTAACTAATTTTTCCCACAGACATTGAACTGGACGCCCTTATTTAGGACTTGCCAGTGTGTGAAACCGTGTCTGTCAAACACTGCCCCTTTTTTAGTCGGTTCCTAACACCCTTACCAGCATTTACTGTATGTAGTGGCCAGTCATTTACTGTCACTAGACATAAGCAACAAATTTATACGTATCCAAGGTTCACTGTATCCAATTGTAATCACACAGAGAGAGTTATGTGATCAGATGGTTCGAATAATCATGTGAGAATCAGACATGTTTTCACACTGGCAAAACTGTCAGCTGCAGCCTTCTGCTGCTGCATGTGCTATCGCCAATAGATAATAGTGTTATATCATCACCATTGTATACATGGTACATTGTTTTAGATCAAATAATTCTTTATTGTCTTTCACCCTCTGTGTCCTGACATCTGAGACTGTTCTACTTTACTGCTGTTTAAACTAATGCAATCACTCCATGGGGCTTGAAGTTTTTATAAAAGAAATGTGAAAGTGTGTCATGAAGGAATATTCGCTGATGTCATGAAGGCTGTGCAGTGTTATGTGAATGGATTCTCTGAAGTGCCGTCGCAGCCCGTTCACAAAAGAGATTATTATATTTTATCAGTTGCTTCTTAAAAGAAACTATATGTTGATTTAAGATGTGTTGCATTTTTTTTATCCAATACAACTAGAAAAACTTGACAAATCCAAGTACACCTCATTGTTATATATTTTTTTGTATTCAATGACTAACCCAATAGAGTGTTTAATATATAGCATTATTTAGTTGCCTGTTTAAGGATGGCCAGAGGGGATATGAGAGGAAATGTGTTCATGATGTTTAGGTGAGTTGAACATTTAACATCTGGATAGTCTGAAGTCTCTGTCATTTGTCTCTCTGTAAGGCAGCTGATCAATTTGTTAACATAGCTACTGTGGTCAACATCTGGCGACAAGCAGAAAGGATGTTCAAATGAACTGCAGGACGTAGGATCACATTTTGTCATGGGAATAGTCTTTATCTCTCTATAGCCAAAGAAGTATTACTTTAACTACAAATAAAGTTTCCTGTAACATCATCATGTCTGATCTTTGACCTCTGATCGTGTTCAATAGTCTTTATTTTTTTCTGATCCATCCATAGTCGCAGCTGTACGACTACCTGAAAATGAAGTGTTAATCGTGGATTTTAAGTTTTCACAATCTGAAATCTGAATGTTTTCTCAAGATACTGTAATTAGTGTTATTTGTTTAAAATGCAATTAATGTATAATTTCAAATAATTTTAAAAATGTAGGCTAAGTCCCATACTGGGACCATGTTTTCCTGCTTCCACTGTGACCCTCACTACTTCCCCTGTTTGCACTGATAACTAAGGAGCTGCTGAAAGAAAGGTGGTGAAAGCCTTTGTGAAGTTTGAGTAATCATATCAGCTGCCATGCATTACGTTATGCATAATGATGCAGTTGTCATGGCAATGTAACAGCCCACCTATGGAACAGGTCAGTGTGGTTTCCATGACAACCTTATCAAACATCCAGCAGCTGTCGAATCGTTTTAATCTACTGTATCACTGCCATGCAGTGTATGATCATTGCAGTCTATGAAAGGACCCACACACACACACACATACACTGTATGTTCTTTTGCTGCTTTCAAGTACCGTTGGAAATATATACATTCATAAATGTAAATGAGAATGGGCTAGTCTGTCAGCACCAGACAGCCAGTACACTAAAGCTGTTATGGTTGTTTAAGTTGTGTATTGATGGAAAATTAATTAGCAAAACCTGTTGTTGATAGTTTAAAATTCCACAGTGCACTGGCACCAGCTTTTTCCTGTTGGACAAGAAGGGCCTTTTAAATATATTAACTTAAGGGGAAAAACTATGGACATTTTCACAGTATTCTGACATTAACACCGAACAGTTAAATGGTTATAGAAAAACAATTTTCAAGCCTGAGGAAATAGTTGGTTCTTAGAATAGCACAACCTTCCTCAAAAGCTCAAGAAAGTCAATGGATTTAGACAGAAGTACCAAGTCCTCAATACAAACGAAACAATTAAGATCAGATCCACCTACTTAATATTTTGGGGTATTTTATAAAAAGAAAAAAAAAGTCCGACTTCCCGCGGAGCACCTGAAGGCAGCGCAGTGCTCCAGTCTCGTCAGTGGCGTGTGGCACCGCCTCTCCCTCAGACATGCCTGTTGTAGTCCTGCATCTCAGTCACTCGCCTCTGTTTATATTTATGAACAACTTGATGTTAGAGACGGAGTGAGCTGTCGGCGTTCAGCGGCTCACGCACAGGAGCATCACCGGAGGCTGCTTCCTTCACTGGACTCTCTTGAAGGTACGTTGTTCTCTGCGTTTCACTGGCTTTGTTGCACCGTTTCCCTCTTTTCCCTGGTAATTACAGTCATTAGCATCCATCTTGGTAGGAGCTAATTAACAGCACTGCAAGGAGAAATGGCTGGCCCCTTAAAGCCACTAAACATTACAGCTTTCTATGTTCTACATGGTTTATAACTTCTGTCTATTAGATATGGTTTTGAAACCTACTGTCAGTTTAAACAGGACTAATTAATCATTAGTGGTAGATTTGATAGGCCTGCTGATTTTGGTGATGAGTTATTGCACTTAATTAGTATATTTAAATCTATTAGTTGTCAGTAAAATGTCTGTTCAGACTGCAGTATTGTGAGATAAGAGTAATTCTCACGTCACATCTCATGTCAAGTGCTGAGAGCAGATTAATCACTGCAGCACTCATTTATTGCTGTGTTTGGATACTGCAGCATGCACATGTTCCAGAGAGGAGTCCCATCATCTTCATCTCCATGGAAACATGTAAAAACAGTGATGTCCATTTCCTGCAACAACAACAAAACGAAAAAACAAACAAAAAAACAAAAACAAACAAACAAGCAAAATACAGGCTTCATCTATATTTTGGAAATCTGCATCCAGGGGTCAAGCACCTGAATGCACCACGTCATTTCTGCAGGCACCAATCAAAAAAAGTCAACATTAATGTAACAGAGCACAGTTGAAGTAATTCTTAATTTGTGGTATGACTAATGACGATGTGATTAATCTATGAATGCAGGGCGTGTCATAGATTCCTGTTGCCCACTATTAACGGCTGATTGAGCCACATTGTGTTCATGTGAATAGTTACAGGAGCAATCCAGTATAGGAGGAGTGCAAATAACTATTATTTTAATTCACTGCTTTCTTATATAATCATATATTTGATTGATTAGTCTGATTTTTTACACACATAAATATGTAATGTTTCATAAAACTGTTAAAAAAATACTTGTCACAATACTCTGTTTGTACCACAACAGTTGGAAACCTGCAAATACTCAACTGTGAAGTCCTGTAAAGTGGAGAGAAGACGTAGATGCATTATAACGTCATCATACTTGAGCATTATTTATCCACTGCTTACAAAATGATACTGTTAATTCATATATGAAATGTCCCGCTGCTTTTCTCACCTGTTTACCATTAGACTCAGTCAGATTTTAAGAGAGAACCAAGTTTACCCTTTAGGCTGTTGCAAATTACAGGGGCAGGACTCTACATGCAAGAGCCTCTGACATGTGGTTGAAGCCTCTTGAAAAGTCATGTGGTTTATGATGCGAATCATCCTGTGGGGATTAGGCTCATGTTTTAATGACAACATGGAGCTCCTCGCTGATGTTTACATTTTAGATATTAATCTTGGAGGCACACAAAGATCAATACCTTCATGATGTTGTGAAATAACTCCTTCCCACTCACTTCATCTTTTATCTACCTAAAAGTTCTATTAATGTAAATCAAACACTAATCTACTGTATATCAGTAAATATAAATGGAAATGTTTTCTTACCATCATGTGATTCAGAATCAGAAAATAACATCAACAGCATTTCTGCATCCACAACAAAAGCACAAGGCCTGGTCCTCACATAAAATTGGGATGTAAGCACCAAATCCACAGCTCATGCTTAATTAATGCCTAACTAATGCATGATTCATGGTGTTCTAATGAATGTATTCATGTGTGATATATCGTGAACTCATGTGGATCTGGTTTAATAAATGATTAGGTCGCTATTAGTTTCGTCTCCCATTATTAAGTACAAAGGTAGTTGCATTGCACACCACAGCAATAAAAATCACACAGAGGCAGCAATGACCGTCTGTCACTCATTAATCACCAGTCATTAATTGAACTAGAGGCTGCAAACCTGATGATGTCATGAGAAGCAGTTGATGATGATTACATTATTCAGAAGATGAGCCAGGAAGACATGAAGACGCATTCATTTATTATAATAATGATAATACCTCAGTCCTGATTAATATATTGTTCTCGCTTTTGAGTATGCATCTATTGATGTTGATAAAGTTACATGCATTTCCCATAATTCATGAAGAACCACATACATAAATTTACACATGGATTAAAGCCAAAGGCTGCTTTAAGATTAATTAAATTCATTATTGAATGAAGAATCTAATACATTTGCAATATGTTTTATTAGTTTACATGTAGATGTGATAGGTGGCTATTTACTACTGATGTTTACATATTACAACTTATATCCTCAATATAGTTTTCAGAATATAAGACGTATTAGCCTATTCTTTCTATCATTGCTGGAGCCATAAAACAGAGGATCAATGGCTTTGTTCTGTATGTACATGCACAAACACACAGAGACACGCACACACACACAGGAGCTGCTAAACCAGTCCAGGACCAGTGACATTCAGTGACAGTGAAGTCATGCAATCAGAAATCCAAGCTGACATTGTGATGCTGCTCTGCATCTTGTGACCTGATGGGACATTTCAGCTGCATGGCCACTGTAAACATTTCATACAGTTGGCCAATTAAAAAATGGCTCTGAGCCATGATAACACAGTGTTTCCAAATAAAATAATGAAATAACATAATAAAGCAGCAAGAATACAGTTGAACCTGTGACAGCTAAAACTATGAGATGCATCTTCACTTTTTTATATTTATTATATTTACAAGGGATAAGTGACAGTTAAGTCATATGTTTATTTACATATGTTTTTCTGTGATCCAGCCAAAGTGAAAAGACCATGTGTATTTGAATATCAAGTATCAGCTACACATTAATGTCTCAGCTGTGTTCGGTCTTGTTCAGTATAGAGTCACTGACTTGATGGTCCATTGCATTATAAATAATCATATGAAACATTCCTGCCTTTATTATTTTAATATTGAGTGACAGGAGGTAACTTGATGCAGTCATTCATGCAGAAAATGAATTCCTGCATGAACATTATTCATGTACTTCAGCATTATGAGTCATTCTTTAATTAGGCATTGTTGAATTATTTTGTATAGAACTATACTGCATACAAGAACTGGCAATGGTATCATGTAATTATGACCTCTGTGCCTTGTTATTGTGATGTTGCATCTTATATTTCAGAAAAGATCTAATTATAACATCTTTATCTCTTAACTACTAGATACATACATCTCATAATTACAAGATCTGTATCTTGTTGCCCCGGAGACAGCTTCAGCCCAACTTTATTTGATGCCAGCTGTTGATGGCAAACACTGCAGCAGCACGAGCTGTGTAAACGATGTTAATGCTTCTGTGAAACAGTGACATGCTCTGTAGCAGCTGGAAGTGGTGGGTGCACTGCAGTCCCAAAAGACTGAGCAAAAGATGAATGAATTACTTAAATGTTAAAAGTCATTCCACATAGGTCCTTTTTTGTTATTGCTCACTTCCTCTATCATTGTTATTGATTGACAAAGTTGAGGCTCTGAGTCACTGTATCTTATTATCTGAATTATCAATTACAATAAAGTGATTAAATTTAAACCAGCATCTTTGCACAAGGCAATAGGCTGTCTTATGTTGAGTTCACCTCAGTAGGAGGAACTTGTGCAACAAGTGTGCCAGAACCTGCTGCCAATCCAGAGAAGAGGTACACTGAATCAGCACAGACCCTTTTTTATATGACCTATTGTATATACTCTTTAGAATACACTTAAATGTGTTAGAGCGGTCGATAACAGTTCAGTAACATTACCTACACTATATATTTGGAAATGCAATTAGTTATATGGGAATGGCTCCAGCCCCCCTGTGACCTTACACAGATATGTGGTATATATGATGGATGGGTGGATGGAAGTAGATGGTTCAAAATAAATGTGAAGTTCGTGGAATGACATTCAGAACAGGGTATTAGTCCTGGTTCACCATCAACAATATGGAAAACCTTTCACAAGCCTGTCACTCAAAAAGATAATTTCTCCACTGTGTTATATGACCCACACGAGACATGTTTTGTCCCTCTCCAGGTGTGAAGAGATGTCTGTGTGGCAGCAGGAGCCATCGGGCTATTCCCCATGCGTAGAGATCGACTCCAGCTCGGTGAGGACCAAGGACAGGCTCTGCTCTCCGGCCTGGCTCAAGCAGGAGCAGGATGACCTCCGCATCATCAAGTGGGAGAATTTCCAATCAGGAGCCTCGACAGACGCTGTCCAAGATAACACACCCAGCAGTGCCATGTCAGGTGAGGAACTGTGTCACTCCAATACTCATACAGATGATTGATGGGATTTATGCTCATCGAACCTGGGAGTTGTTGCCAAAGAAGTACAAAACCTTTGTGTCCACGTGCCTGTCTCCTTTCCTTTAGCTGCCTCACATGTAGAAACGCTGCCCCCAAGAGTGCTACTTACTATTACTAAGCTGCAGTGCATGCTGGAGAGTAAACAGGAGCGCATTGCTGCACTGGAGAGACAGGTGGAGGACTTGATGCAAGATCG
Organism: Selene dorsalis; assembly: GCA_900303245.1. Lineage (NCBI taxonomy): Eukaryota > Metazoa > Chordata > Actinopteri > Carangiformes > Carangidae > Selene > Selene dorsalis. The sequence goes on along the minus strand of OMNW01012476.1, from coordinate 6,382 downwards.
CAAGTTCCTGAGGAGCCAGATTGAAAACCTCACAAGCAGTCGCTCCATGCCAACATTCGCTTCACCAAATCCAGTGACTGAAGGTCAGCATCTGAAGTGTAGGCTGTTTGACTTAATATTTACAATAAGTAAAGTATTTGTATTTTCATTGATCACCTAATCTTATTTTCATTGGTCTAACAGCTAGTAGACCCAGCAAAGTGCTACACTCAGAAAACAAATCTCGGAAAAGAGAACGAGCTTCCTCCAGTTCACCTGACAGCAGCGACAGCGGCTCTGAAGCCTCCGACTCATCTGAAGTGTCGGCGGCCTCAAGTGAACACAAAAGGCGGAAACACCACAAGGACAAGAAAAGGTCAAAGAAAGGGAAGGACTACAGCAGAAAGAGAGGTAATCTTTGACCATGTCATCAAACGGTCTCAAAGCCAGTGCAATGAAAAATCATCGCCCTATGTCTGATCACATTGAAAAGCTCATGCCCTGTTCTTTCTTCCCAACAGCCACAGGCGTCCAGTACGTCATCCACCGCTACAAACAGGTCCTGACTGCCTTCATCAAGAAGAAGAGCATGAGCGAAGCCTTCCGCCACCTGGGAATCGACCGCAACACCATCGCAAACACGGCGTCGATTGCCGAGCTGCACATGGCCGGCAAAGACATGGTTCCCTTGGTGGGCATGTTTCGCCAAGGGGAAGAGACTCTGGTCAGCTACGCCCAAAGGTGCACCATGGTCATCGACAGCGACGCAGACCTGTCCAGGAGAATAGACGAGATGAAAGCCAACGGCGAGCTCCTGCCCATCTCAGGGAAAAGGCCAAGGGTGTTACACCCTCACATGCAGCAGATGGGGGGTGCTACAGAAAGCATTTTAATAGGTTGATAACTATTTAATTACACAGATAAGGTGAAACATCACGGGCCTTCGCAGATTAATGTTCTTTCGTTTGTTTCTCGCTCAGTCTGAGCTGCTGGATTTTCATGTTTTTATGTAGCATCGTTGCATTTCTTGAGGTGGCTTTATGTCTCAAGGGGACCAGAAATTTGGATTATTTTAAGTTTATCACTTTTGCATTTTAGTATTCAAAGTTACACATTTAGGATGTATATTTTGTACTTACAGCTGCTTTCAATATTGCATTTTTTTATTGGTATTATTATTGACTTCCATAAACATGTGTGTAGTGTAACAAACCACCACAAGATGGCAGTGCTCACACATAGGATAATTTTTTTTATAAATCACTGCTGTTCTCATTTGTCCAAAATGGTGGAGAGACAATTAAAATTTTCCAGGACTGGATGTTTTACTCTACGTTCATATAAAGTAAATTTGTTGACAACACTCTGTGATTCATATGCTGTCAGAGAAATAAAAGATTAAGAATGGCATTCATCGCAAAGTTAGTGTTCCTGAACCTCTAGCAAAACAAAGTAGTGAGTTTTGTTTCTTTTGTTTTTATCCTAGAGGGTTTGTAAGTGTCATGTGCTAAAATATGACAGCATACCTCTGCACACGGCCTTTAACAGACCTACTGAATCTGTAACTCAGACTACACAACACTTTAACACTGTAATCCTGAACATCACCTTTGAGATGAAATGTGCTGCAGCTGTACATGGTTTATTCTCAGTGTATTTCTTGACCAGGGGAGTGGGCAGCACCAGTTGTGCAGACGGATGGGAAAGCTTGGTTAGACATCCTAACCGATGGTAAGTGTCAGTGCAAAGTGTTGCCATCGCCTTCCCCGCTGTTTGCTTTTCACATGGAGTGACAAATTACTTGTGCACAGCCATTACAGGGGCTGCACCGGGGCTGTTTATCTTTGCATGGGACTCTGTCACTGTCACTCCCATTCACACGCCACCTATCTGCTTATCGTTCGCTCTCACACCCGTCTGACTGTCCCCTCCTCCCCAACCTCCACCCTCTTCTGTTATGAACTCATTCAGTCATTTCTCATTACCTATCACTGCTCCATCTCTTCTCTGTCTTTTCCTTCCTGTCTCATCTTTTAACCCAAAACAAACCATGGTGGAAGCAGAGAAGATGGCTAAGAGTTTTAAATGGTGTAGAAACATTTTGTGCCACAAGAGGCGATCGTCAACAACCTAAGGTTCCTTGCAGCCTGTTCACAGCCAGAGGGGACAGGTGCACGCTGGTGTGCTCAGCAGCATGCAGTAGAAGAGGGTGGGTGTACCTCTGCCAGCTCTCATCTCTTCCCACCTATTGATGCATGCAAATGTCAGTCCTGCTCTCCTGTCAGCAGAACTTAACTATGAAGACAGGTTTTCTGCAAATCCTGAAATGTAAAAAGGGACACTGAAAGTGAGGTATGGGATTTTATTGACTCAAATTTTTGTGCATGACCCCTGTTGGTCAGTAAAGCCCTAAATAAGGCAACAAAACACAGCCCCCACCTGCTAATACACCAGAGTGGCAGCTGTGAATTTGGTGCTAATGACTCAGGGTGATGAAGCTCAGAGCTGAAGATGGACATAGGATGTGGGCCTAATCGAGCCTGAAGCATTCTCTCCTCCGCCCCCCAGCCTTTTGACTCACACTGGTGTGGGGCCAGCTGGGACTCCATTTTCTGCCTTTCCTGGTTGCAGGTGCCGCGTCATTGCAGGGGCTCCAAGTGCCTGATGGGTACAAAAATTCAACCCCTCTCCCCTTCCTCCCCCTCCTCCTGTCCAGCTTTGATTCTGACCTTGACAAAAAGAGCATCTGGATGTGCTCACAGAGAGTAGCTTGTAATAAGCACCAATCACCCTCTTAATGGTCCAAGTATAATGTGTTTGAACTGGTGAGTTCAGATGGAATGGGGTTATGTTTTGTTACATGGGCAGCGTGTGCCAGACCTGCTGCATAATAAATGCCCCAGACAAAAAGATTACAAGGCCTGTAATGGAGCGAAAGAGCTCAGACTTGAGCAATTGATTTAAATGCTCTCTGGGGAACATAGCTCTTGGCTTGATAAACAATGAGTGTGATGTCACTTTTTCACAATTACTGAGATTATTGTGAGATATTAAGTAACAGTACTCAGCTTGTGTTGGCATTTCCTTGGGCTTATTGTTGGTTAGCAGGTTTTAATGATGTGCCATGATAGCATTTGTGTGCATGTAGCAGCGTATTCATTAATGTTACACACACGTTCTTTGCTTGTTTCAATGACTGCTAAATGAAGTAGGGCCTATATGCCACTTATACCAGTTGTCTTGCATATAGTTGGCAAAATCAATACCAATCATGACTGCTAAACAACCAAGGGTCAGTTTTGGTAGAGGGCAGAGACTGGAGTCACATAATGTGATTTAGAAAATTCACAAAAGTGTATCTTCTACAAATAAATCAAATTGAATATGTTTTGTTAGTAAATGTTTCAAAGGTTCTGGTGGGTAAAAAAAAAACTCTCCTTAAACATAACAAGGGAAAGTGTCCTCTCTCCCATTTCCAGCATTTGTGCTAAGCCAAAGTCAGAGGATTGTTATCTTACATTAGCAAAGTATATTCTCCTCTATACAGGGGAAAGGCTAAGATAGCTTAGCTCTGTCTAAAAGTAGCAAAACCTTGTTCTTCCTTTTTGGGGTATGTTAGTGAACTTTAGATATTTCTCTAAACCACTGCTGTTTCTGTTTTATATGTTTGGAGAACAAACAGGGCATCATCTGATTTTAAAGTTATAGTATAGCTCGTCAAAATAATGAGTAATCTGTGGTATTTAAAATGATGTCATCTTCAGGATGTCTTCAGGGTGCGTCCAGCATTTCAGGACAGTAGCAGAGACAGGATCAACCTTTAAACTTGCTTTGAGCAAAGTATTCACAACTAGAGGTCTTGGCAACATATCAGCAGTCATCAGAGTTACTCATGTTCTGCAGTAGATATATCATTTTATTTCATTTTTACAAAAACACCAGTGGTATTTAGAGGTGCACCTTTAAATACCACTGGTGTTTTTGTAGCAGGTAGGCTGCACAAAATAGACAGGTGCATGGACAGATTTCAACCCCCCCCCTCCTCCCAAAATGAACAGACCGTTGGTCTTGGTGTGTGTGTGTGTGTGTGTGTGTGTGTGTGTCTGTGCGTACGCAAAGGAGAGATTTTTCACCTTTTGTTTGCCCTTGGTCTTTTCTGCAAATGAAATCTCAAAAATAACCTGCTTGCCGCTGGAAAAGTGGGTCAGAGCACCAATGTGATGCCAGTTCAATACAAAGCATCAAGTAGTGCATTATGGGTATTTCCCCCTGTGGTAGAATTGAGGTGGGGGCCGGAGTCTGCGCATTGGTGGATGCCTATTCTTGTTTTTTCTGCAGTGACATGTGATGACCGGTGGGGCAGTCAACAACGTGCAATCATAGTCTCATATTCAACCTTTTAGAGGGAGAAAAGAGAAGGAAAACATGCACAACACATGCACATTTACTTGTTCTCCCTGACATAGTGTCTAATCTTCTGTCTTATTTACCGCATGAGACCACTGGATAACAGCAGGGTGGCTTCAGTGTAGCACGCCACGGAGCTGCTAGCGGTGAGAGGCACTAGAGACTGTTGTAGCCAGTACACTCTTGTCATGTTCTATTGTCTGCGATCTGACACATCATGGAACCCCCCCCCCTCCAATGCACAGTTTGCTCTTCCCCAGCTGATTAGATTCAGTCTGATGGGTGAACAAGCTTCTACTACAGTAAACCACAGACATGGATAGGAAAACGTACAGCATGTTTTCCTTTTTTTTTTACATCTCTTTAACCTGTCCAGACTGACAAATAAATCCTTCAAATGAAATAATGTGCGTTAATGACACTTTTCCCAGTAATTATAAAATAGAGGGGAAGAAAAGAATAGATGCTAATCTGAAACCAAAGATCCGCTCCACAATGACAGCCTATCTGCCAGCGCTACTCGATCAACAAGTCTTAAGGTATTGCTGGTGTGCTCTCCATCTGGCTGCCACTGATAAGAACTTACTGGGGGCTGCTGGATAATAGTCTCGCAGGCTTAAAAGTGCACAGGAGGGGGGCATAATGTATTCTGGGGGAATCCAGCAAACAGGACCCCATAAACCAAACCTCATCCCCATCACACTGTGTGCATTCAGGCAAAGACAGCCCCTGGGGGTGGAGGCAGGTTGGGGACATCAAGCTATCCTAGTCGTGATTTGCCTTGAGTGTGATTTCACTCCTAGAGAAACAAGATGGCTGCACTCAGCTGCAACACACGAGGCGCACATTTACAATAATCGAGTCTGATCCAATCATTTAACTGTGATCGTGCTCCTCGGCTGAGCCACTACACTGAAGTTCCTGTATTTCCGTGTACAGCTAGAACCTCCATGACTCTGTGTCTTTGCACTGAGGGAAATATGTAAAGCTGCTGTGACCTCTATTTTCAGGGTCAGAGCACTGACTATTTTTTGGCTTGTAACCCCCCCCCAGGTGTCCTCAGACTGACTCATGGGAGATGAAAGAGCAGAAAATGATAAATGGATGTATGCTGTAGGCCCTCAAATGTTGTTTTTAATATTTGTACAGTGTTTCCTGACAATAAGTACCAACACAGAATATAGTAATTTATAATATAAAAATGAAATAAAATGAAAAATCTACTGCAGAACTGCAGAGGCACCCATCTGTAAATACGTCTGTTTTCTTTCTCCCCCCTGGTAATTAGCAAGCTGGGGACAACAGTTCATGAATGCATTGTTTGGACATGGAGGAGATGATGCTATGTGACGTAGAGGAATACGCAAGCGGACAGCATGAAGGAACCCCAACCCCACCCTCAGATCCCGTTGGCTACTCATCCAGTGACGCAGGACAAACCAGACATCTTAAGCCTGGAAAAGAAATTATTAAAAAAAAAATCACGTGAAGGAGACTGGGTCCAGTCAGACACACAAATCCAAATGTGAATGCATCACAATGTATTTGTGAATATTTGTACAATAATCGCAGGAGACTTGGATTTTGTCTGCCATGTTTCAGTGTGTATATAAGTATATGAGTCATCACCTCTGCAGTGGTATCTTTTCTTGATGTGCTTCCGGCATTGTTTGATCCTAGTCACAATCCTGTGGTTCCACTCTAACAGGGTTAATGGGAAAAAAAAGTGGACATAAAGGGAAAGAAGCCGCTGTTTTGTGAGAAAAGACGTGTTTTGCAGCACAATGGGGATTTCATGCCACACACTGTCTCTGTACATTATCTGATAGCTCTGTCTGGTCTTGTCTTCTTCTTTTTTTTTAATTTCTGAGGGATTCCTTTAGATTAGGGAAAGCTGGGTTTTTCGATATATTCTCTTCTATTTGACCTCTATCATGTTAACAGCTGTTAATTACACAGTTCTGGGTCTCTCAATGATTCTGTCTATTGTTCTCAC
>OMNW01012475.1:8797-23269 GCA_900303245.1 Selene dorsalis | reverse complement strand
CATTGGCAGACACTATTATTCTTATTTTCACTATGTTTACAAGGCATTACTAGGAGTCCTTGTTTATATAATTTCAGCTAATGTTCCTTTCATTTGATAGTTCAACATGTTTGTCCTTGTGAAGACAAACAAGGAAGGTCAATATAAAGTGACCGTTTTCTTGCGTTTCACGTTACATCAGTCATTTGTGTTCCAGCTCAAGTCTAAGATATGGAGTTAAATGGAATCTATAACACTGCATCGCAACAGAAAGGCAGTCTCCCTAAGCCAGGTCGGATATTTGTCGTCGTCCTGTGGAAAACTGTGGTGGTTCGCGGTGTCTGTGGTTCAGTTAGCAGCGTTTGGCGGCCCCTCTGGGATGAGTGACATGAAGAAGGTTATGATGAATGACCACGTGGAGGAAAGGAAGCCTGCGTGTGGGGCGCTGTTCGCATCTTCTGCGCCTTCCTCTCCACTCTCCCCGTCGTCATCTGAGCCGTCATCCATCGCTCCTTCCTGTGACACGGTGGAGTCAAAAGATGAGAACACATAGAAGCTAACAACAGTAACAGCTCCCTGATGTAAAATTACTTTACATAGCTGAGTAATTCAGGTTCATCACATGCAGTTAAAGTGTTTTAAAAACAGTCAAAGTCTATTTGGTCCCTGATGTGTCTTTTCATGTTTATTTATCAATAGTTTCCTAAAGAGTTTGATTCTAATTTTGTTTTTGCCATCTTTCAATTCTCTGCTATGCTTACAACTGACTTCGAGGTTAAACTTTAATCATCTCGTGATTTCCACTTTTTGAAACCTTCTGCTGAACTATAGTGTGAAACTAGAACTTCAGTGAAAACATTACATCACAGAAATGTTCTCTGCTTCTGTAATAATCTGGGTAAAGCTGAGATGGATGAAAAATGTAGTGACCATTTCTTGTATCTCGTGGTTTTGCAGCTCTCCCTCCATCTCGTCCTGATTGGCTCTGTCTCCAGGGAGCTGGAGTTCGTTCTCCAGGTTGAAAGGGAACCAGCCGGCCTGGTGCCTGCAGACAGAAACAACCACATCAAGCTCCCAGTTTACACACAGGGCCTCCTTCAAACTTTGTTTATTCATATAGCACCTTTCATACATACAAAATGCAACACAAAGTACTTAACAAGTTAAAAAGATCCAACCCCTCACACACACACACCCACCAACTCACTCACTCAGGCATGCACACAGAGCTGCAAACATACAGTCCTGTCTGACATTCACAGGTAAATTAAAGGACCACTCACAGGTAAAGCACCAGCATGGCCATCATCACCATAATGAAGCGGCTGAAAGACGAGTAGAAGTAGACTATACTGAGTAAGATCGCAGCACGTGAAAATGTGTACACCCAGTCCAGCCAGTCCCAGTTCAGCTCCTCCTCGTTCAGAATCTCCCCTCCCTGGGCATTCATTTGGATCTCTGCGTTGCCACGGCGATCTGCTTGAGGTCCCTGGGTCAGAGCGTCAGGCTGGTTAGACTGAGTGGAGGGCTGGTCTGGCCTGAGATGCTGAGATGAGGCAGCCAGCAAGTGACTGAAAGGAAGAAGACAAATATGTGAGAGGAGCTGCAGGGTCACGTTTTATCAACCTGTTGAGGACATGATGTTCTCAGTCTCTCACTCCATCAGTCTTTTGAGTAAAGTTAATTTAATCATTTTTACCCAACTCAATTTGGTAAATTTTACTGTTTGATTCTTTATTCTTTAACGCAGTTAATGTAAAAATGAATTAAGCCTAGATAATTTTACTAAATTCTGTGATTTAATTGAAATGCATTAAATTTGAAATTTGAGTGCATTTTAGTTCATTAATAAATAAATGGTAAAAATCTGGTAAATGTAATCTAGAAGTGAATACCTTTTTATCAAATTCACTGGCAGTGGTTCAAGTCTGTGTTGTTTTCAATACTTGTGTTACTCTAAGACGTTCAGCAGAAACAGAAAACAGAGAACATGGAGGGACTCACTAATGCATGTAGTATTGCCGGGCATACAGCTGCTGCTGCCACCACATCAGTGTCAAGGGGTTGTAATAAGCAGGCATGTGTGTGGGGGGCGTGGACTGTGGAGGGTACTGATTCCAGCTGGAAAAAGAGACGGTGCATTAGAGTTACACTTGACCTGCCTGATGGTTGTTGGTCCAAGATTTGAAAAAGCATGTGTGATCAGTGGATGTAGCATTAACTAACAGACTAATTAATTTTCCAGTCAATGAGTCATCATTGACAAATAATCTCACTATGCAAACAAAACTAAACCAATTATGTCAAGCCATTAATAGCTCTGCTTCATATCGTGTCAGTGCTCTTCTCACAACGAATAAACCTATAGCATTTCTCATACTGCTGCATATTATGGGATGTCACAGTCCTCATGACAAGATGCTAATTTGGAGCCATCATTTAGCTCCTCCGTGCTCACAAGTTGAAAATAGTTGGCGAGTTTTACCTCCTTTGCAGAGCAGAGCACGAGGACTTGGTGTTTCAGAATTTATTTAACTGCTTCTATTTTTGTTCAGCGCAGAAGATGACACATTTCTCTCTCAGTCATGTTTTACTTTGTGCTGCAGCTGACATCATTTAATTCAACGTGCAATGTTGAACAAACATGATGTGCAAATGTTCCCAGGTCTTGTGTAGTAAGACTGCTGTTGTGACTTGAGTTGAGGTGCTTATTTTGACATTGTTCACAGTCATGTTTTCGTAATGAGGCTTCATGTTTGATAAATAATCTACAGGTCTGGAATGATTTCTCATAGTTCATTCTAAAGTTGCTTAGTTGTCTTACTAAAATACCTTAAACTCTGCACTGGAGAAACTTACCTGTGCATATATTGTGAATATTGTGAATACATCTGGTGGTAAGGGAAGGCTCCACCTCTCTGTCTGAGTCCATCGCTGCTCTCCCCTGTAGATGCCTGGTGTTGATGACCAGCGGAGGAGCTGTTTGAGTTTGGAAGTGGCTGTAACCAGAAAATTAAGATTTAACTATTCATTGTAGTTCAAAGTCCATCTTGTAAAAAGAAAAACAAAGAAAAGGCCAAGCAGTCTTTTTTAAATCCTCAGGGAGGGGTACATTACAGCAGTCAGCTGGATGATGAAAGGAAATGTGGTGATGATGAAATGAATGGAAAGGTGTGTGGATGACCCACCGTGGGATTGGCCAAGTTCTCCTGAGGCTTGTTATGACGGCTGCTTGGCGGCTTTGGGGAGCTGGGGGGGGTTCGTGAGGCACACACTAGATGGAGCATATGGTACTCATCCTGCTGTAGAAGCCAGCACAGCTTATTATCACACACAGGCTAAATATCACATGTTCATAAAAAAAAAAAAAAAATCAATTCCTGACTTTTAGATGTGAACATTGCGTCTTTAACCAATACAGAACACTACAAAACACTTACCTACAGCCATTATATTTAAGAAGTCAAGTTCAACATGAGGTTTACATTCATAATAATCTGCACCATAATGATAAATTACCGTATATATTTATAGCCAACATTATATCCCATTGATTTTTCTCTATACAGTCCCTTGAATTTGCAGGAAACTAAGTTCCCATATCAAAATAAATTGCTATGATGTGAATATTGCTGCAGGGTAAAACAAGCAATGAACCCAAATTTAAAAATCAAATAAATTCAAAGAACAAAATAAAAGCAGAGACCTGTATAAATTCATTATATAAATTGAAAACAGATAAATTCAACAATGCAGTGCAGTCTTTCTTTTTAATCTACCCAAGTGTCAGATTTTCACATTAAGTAGCAGCATTACCCTGTGTACTTTGGATTTATCCTGAGCTGTGACACCACTCGTCACATGCACTGGTAATCTATTCTATGACTCTTTCTACTGGTCAAATTCAAAGCCCACCATAATGTTTATATGGTGCTGAAGCCTGCTGCCCTCTCAGGACCCTGTTACATTGTTTAAGAATGTTGGTTGGTAATTGTCAGGTGTGTGATCCACATGAAGATAAATCTGATTGATCAAAACACTGGATGGAAATATGGAAACATTCTTTCATGACTGTGTGTGCTTCCAAACAGAGTATGTACATATGGTGATGTGGCTTAGCTGTGGCTCTCTGAGCCATGGAGCAAAGTGGGTTTTGGAAAAGGTGTAAGAGAAAGCCTACCTTTCTGAGCACATCTTTTAAGGTAAAATGATCCAAAAGCAGCTTCCCAGAATACACGAGCCTCTGGTCTTTGGAGCTCTGAAAAGTTTTACAATGACAAAACCAGATCAGAGGAGAGAGTCTGTATTAGCATCAATGTCTAGACTGTGCTCTTTTTTTTTAAAGATTTTCGTTTAATGTTGAGAGGAATACCAACAGAAAAAGTGTCAAACAGGGTGATGTAGGTCACAACATCAAAAGGCAGAGAGTGAGTAAATGAGGATTAGATCATAGTAACCTTAACTGGGATAAGTGGGTCTTAAGAGTGGATTAAACTGACAGTACAACAAGGTCAGTGTGTGTCCTCTTACAGCCTACATTCACTGTGTGGCCCTTCAGGAGTTTAAATTGCCTATTTTAAATCCCAGCCTCACGCAATTTACAACCCTTTATTCTGGATTCAGGTTGCCTCATTGTAAAAGTATGACACAGCTGATGTCCGGAAAATTACACTGACAAAACTGCAGCTCATACAGAGATTACTCAACAGGTTTACAAGAGTACAGTTTGTCCATATGTGTTTACAATGATTGCATCAGATCAAGCAATGAGCAGAAAGGGAGGGGAGCATAGTCAGATTAGCAACACAATACAGCAGGAATCTAAATGCCTTCCTTTCACTGTGACGTCAAATCTGCATACTAATAGGTTATTTCAGCTGCTGTGACTCTCGAGACACAGTTTCTATCCCTTCAGAGAATAGATCAAGGTTACTGGTGTGTGTCACTGTGCTGATTGTTCAATAGCTATATGAATCCTAAGAGAAGCTTAGCAGAAATCGAACAGCAAGAAAAGTTCACCCAGGAAATGTTGGACGAGGCTGTGTAAATGCTGGACAAAAGTTAAGTTTAAAATACCAGCCAATTACATTTATCTCACGTTCCTAGACGCTAGCTGAGTGGAAATGTAGAAGACAAAACTGATCTTAGTATGAACAAGTTTCCTCTGATGTGTAACTGTGTGTATGCTGTCAAACTACCCAATACAGGCAGTATGGCTCTATGGATCAGCTGACTTGGATGACAGGGAAGCAGGATAAAAGACGACAGCAAGCAGCAGCACTGAGTGGATCAATGTGTAAATACTCACTGGTTTACTTGGGTACACATCGGACAGGTGTGCTTTGAGTTTCTCCACAGTCCAGGTCTGGCAACAGTTGATGGTCTGGTCACCGTACTTCTGGTTGGGAGCCCTGATGACAAGAGTAACAGGACCGTCCACAACAGCTTGATCCATGACTCAAAACCATTTGTCTTCAATGGGGGAGAAAAAAGGGACCTCAGCTGCTCTGTTTTGGGACCGGCCCCAGCACTCGTAATATTTTTCTAATGGTTTCCCGGCATCGTCAGAGCCTTAATGTTACGTAAAGTGTTAATCTGTAGTTGCAAGGTGTTTCCTGTGATTCAGTAGAGACGGTTCACAGCTGGACCTGCGGACAGAGGGAAACACTGGGTTAGCGTGAGCACAGTAACATGTTGGTTTGATATATGACGGACGTGACGACTAGTGTGTGCTACCAACAAGCAAACAAGCAGAAAGCTATCATTACACATAACGTTACATGTCTATGTGACAACGAATTAAACGTTACTTGTTTAAATACCTTTTAGGGCCAGCTAACCCCAGTCAGGGACATTTAACAGCTGGCTAAGCTAACGGTTGCTTCAGCAGGTTTTCAGCTAATAATGTCAGTCAAGTCAAGCAGAAAAAGTTGATAGCTAGCACACTCAGCGAGCCAGTTTAAAACGGTTAGGTTTTACTAAGATACATGTATAAAACCGAGTCGTGACAGACCGTGTTTACCTGTCCTGTTTACCCACAGCGACCGAAGAGTTGCTCACTTGTAACTCCAAGCCTTGGCTGAACCTGGGTGTTGGTCTTCTTCGTTGGTTTAGCAGTGGTCGTCGACGTCTAGTGTTATGGCTTATTACCGCCACCTAATGGGTTAAAGTATTCGTTACAACAGATTAAAACCCACCATGGAGCATATAACCAAAATATCCTGAAAATTTGATTAAAAACTACTAAAGAAAGAGATACTGAAACAAAATTTAATAATATGCATAAAAACAAATATGGTGCACAGATTAATCATTTTTGGATTACAGTTGGTGTGTGCATAACTATGCAAAATGGCAGTAAAAGTATGATAGGGACAGTACAAATGGTGCTAGTCCTCCAATCCTGTCTGCTGATCACATGGGTACACAAATCTCTGGAGTCCCCCACATAACCTCCTTCTAGTTTTGGTCACAGTTCTCTTCTCCCTAAAGTTGACCAGCATCTCTTTGGTCTTGTCCACCTTTGGGACATGGTTCCTGGTGTTCAACCCCAAACTTTGTCCTCCTGTGCATCTCTAGGTAGCAAATTATAACTAAGGCAAAAACAGGATTTACTGCAGGTTTGTAGTATTAGACTTGATTCAACAGGCACTCAAACCAATCAGGCCTAGAGGTTGGCTAACGAGCCTCTAAGTGTCCAGAATAATAGAGTACTTATCACAAAATAAACAACTGCATTTTAAAATAACTATTTGAATGAGTGTGGTATTACACCAAGAAGAGGCCAGAACTGACCCCGTGTACACGATTCACTCCTACACTTGAAGGGGATTAGTTTGACTGCCTCCTTCTGGTGACACAGTGTAACACCTCTCCTCTCTCCACTAAACTCTAAATAGGCATCCTCCTTGGGTTGAGCGGCATTCACCACTGCCACAGAATCAAGGCCGAGACTGCTGAAGAATATGATTGATCATAAAAAATTAAATTTACTTGTCTATGCATGAAGATGTGCTGAGATTGATTCAGGTAATTGCTGTTGTTGCTATGAATATATCATCAACTGACCAAAAAATATAAACAGGAATATGTTACTTATATAAGGTTAAGGTGAATATCTGTAGAAAATCATTAGAGGTGAGACGCGCTGTACAAATTGAAGCACAATCAAACCCAATTTCAGTCATCAACTGAAAAACATTTGATGCAGTGCAACATACCTTTATATAAACAAACAAACAAACAAACAAATGCCTGGCATAACATCTGGTGCTTCGGAAGCTTAGGTTATAACCTAAGTTGGACCTTGACATGACATTCGATGAAAATCTAAATTAACATGTTCTTCCTGCTCTGAATGGGTTAGCCTATTTCTGCATGCCATGACTCATACTCAGGAAACCTTGTACACTCTTGTACAGAAGAAATGTTTCCGGTTACAGTTTCCACAATACCTGTTCATCCTTTTTTTTGTCCTTGTCCTACTGTGCGTGTGCGTGTGTGTGTGCGCTACTTTGCAGTTTATCAATGTTTTTTTTGGGGGGGGACAAAAACGTTAAATCATTTTGAGAGCAAACACAATTATACCAAATCACAGGAAACTGCACATTCATAACAATGTGAATTTCACTGGTTGGATAGAGGCTCACTTTTATATACTGTAAACATCTTTTCACCCAGATTCCTCATGTTGCTCCTGTTTCCTTGCACGGGCAAACACATGCTTAAGTAAAAGGAAAATTACCACTACATATGAATGTGGATCAGGTTATTTTTGTCTATATATGTATATGCAACAAAATTGTCTTTACATCTTACAGAGCCATATAAGGAATTCCTGCAAGAAAAACACCTCTCAGGAAGAGGGTAAAGCACTTTCACTGTGACATCCACCATGCTTATGTCACTGTGTTAACCCCTTTTACAGCTCTCTCTCTTTCAGAGGATGCACCATGACATGGTGACAGGACACTGGTGATATCTCCTTTAATGGCACTGCATTAGAGAAATCCAGCATCTTTCATTTCCCTCACCCTGTTTGTGTATCCATCTGTTACCCTGTTTCACAAAGGCCTGTTTTTCACTCCATGCCTCAATTTAGCAGTAGGCGATATTGTAATATGGTACACTTCCGACCTGTAGACACTGTTTGTGAGATTTCAAAAATGGAGCTGTTTGAAATGAGGTCAGCATTAACCCAATTTTCAGATGTAATTTTACATCCCCATAGAAAAGGATATTTGATGTTTTTAAATATAGCAGTTATCATGAAGTTAACTGGCATCATTTGATTCACTGGTGAGCTCCAAGGAGTATTTTTTTGGCATGTTTTTAAGATTTTTCACCCTTACTAATTGTGTCTCTGGTGATGCTGTTGCCATTGTGATTGTCTATGTGCTAACTCTCTGTCTGGGATTTGCTGCAGCGCCAAAATTGGATTATAATAAAACCCAAATTGGACTAAGATTGATTTCACGCAAAGCACATGACTAGTTTAGCAGATTACAGTCACTGTTCTTAATGTTATTGATTTAATTTAAGAAAGCTCAGGTGACAACTTGGATAATGCACTCTATTTATAAATCTATTTCCTCAGAGCAAAGTGCAGGAAATCCCATATTTCGAGGACTTATTATGGATATTATTTAAGGCTATTATTAGTTATTATTAAGGGACTGCAAAGTGACACACAGCAGGTGACCCCTTGCAGACACCTGGCCAACTGAGATGGCACCCATAAGTCTCTGAAAGTGGTCATGCCTTCAATTATTTAAAAGCATTGATAATATATAAATGGATGAGTTAGAGTTTTAAAAAATAGTTCCAGACTGTAAACCTAATTATTTCTGCTGAAAAGTTGTATATTTTAACATGGGGTACTATGGGGCAGACTCTTGTCTAATATATGGTATGATATAAGGATATAAGGTTTTATTTTATTACTATCTATTTTGGGATTGTGTAGTATTGCACCCACACTCCAGTCCAGTAGGTGGCGGTATTGCACCAGGTCGTTGTTTGCGAACCGCCAATTAACTTCAAAGAGGTAGAAAAAGAAGACACGATGAATATTAAGAGGAAAACAAGCAAAGGTGTCCTTTCTGCCTTATCAGTTTGAACCAGAGCCAAACCTTGGTGAAGAGGATGAGAGAACCGCCCCACCTCGGCAGGCGGGACTGCAGCAGGAAAACAAACACACCCTGAGAGAAAGAAGGAAATGGGAGAAATATGGCGCAAAGTGTGGCGAAACTCCTCAAACAGTTTGTAAGGGGGCTTCACGTGACAAGATGGGACCTGAAGAGAAACGTCAAAGGTAGGCACCTCTTTCAAGTCATGCTGGTTTGTAAAGCTGATGGCTAAGTGCTGGGTGCTCTGTGAAAGTGTTTGCAACAGTGGAGAGGAACCATAGTGAAAATGGATGTCAGCCATGTTGGGGCTCTAATGAGCCTGATGGATGTAGACACAAAGTCTGCCTGCTTCATGCCTATTGCTTTTCTTCAATACTTCTGCTGCTCATTTTGAGGATTGTGCTGAGAGGATTAAGGTGGATGTTACTCAGAGCACTGAACCATGTGTGGCTTATGTTGTAGGTGATGATGTAACCTATTCAGTGAAACACCTGTGGAAAGCTAACAGCAGCATTTGGTGGAGCTGGACTTTATGTCAATTTATCCTGTGAAGGAAGTGGTGTTGCTAAAGGGGAGGGTGTGGTTTGTGAGACCCAGGTATTTGTATTACTTCACTCTCTAAAGCCTGGCAATTTACCACCATTGTGGGGATGGCGAAGTGTCAATGATGGAAGTCACTGACCACCTCCTTGGTCTTTGGGGCATTGAGTTGTGTTGTGGAGCTGTGTGCTGGTCTGTGGACCTAGTTTGCAGGGTGTGTCCATTTTGCAGGTGGGCATCACTGGATGTACTCATGTTGGTAGGTCCTGGACCCCCGACAAGGTGTTTCGTGCAATTGAAGTGAACGAATGATTGAATGAATGAATGAATGAATGAATGAATGAATGAATGGGTTTTGACAGTTTTTGCTTTTGGTGTGTACCTGGAACTTTGTATCCTCGTAGATCATTAACATGCACAAAAAACTTTAATGCACTTTAGTGAAAACCATCCAAAGTAACTTGTGTTTGTAATATTACAATTTTGTAGTACAACAACCCCAAATACTATGAAGCTACCTTGCAACTACCCCAAACACAATAGCAACCTCCCAGCAACCACTTAGAAGTGTAATTTCTTGGATATTGATTTGGTATCCTTGCATACCTCTTAACTTACCATGTAAAGTCCCTCTGTTGATGAAGGCTATGAGATGTAGCTGCCAGAGGTATTTATAAATTAAGCAAACATGTCCTTGTACCTTTTTGGATAATTATTTTCAGCATGTCAAGCAAAGTGGAGGTCCTATTATTAGACGTTTTCATGATTCAGCCTAGATTTACGCATGAAAGCTCCTAGCTTCTATCTTTTTCTTTAATTTCTCCCATCCAGTAAAATGTCAGCCTGCTCTCAGAGCCCTCAGACAGCATCCTGTGGCCTATCTCGGAGCAGAAGGATACCACTTTGGAGGTTACCCTATATGTCATACCACTGTTTTTAAAGGGGGCTTCCTGCAGATTGAGTGACCAATGCAATTTTTTTCTCTCTGGGGCAAGTGACTGGAAAGTCTCTGAGCAAGAGGTTAATGTCGGGAGTGACGTGTTTTTCTGGCTGCCTTTTGCTTTGCTGTGCACATTTCAAAAAAAGCAAGGAAAAGAGGCAGCTGTGTATTTCCTGTCCGATATAAATCTTCACCACGAGTAGGTTTGTACATGGAAGTACTTTAGGACCTGAGGAACACGTCTATAGGTAACACACTGAGATGGACTCATTTCCTCTTCCCCTCCTGCTTCCCTTCATTTCAAGGAAAGAATATGTCTCTGTGGTTCAAAAAAAAAAAAAAAAAAAATCAGAGAAATGGTAAAAAGTTTAAAAACCAGCGAACTTCCTTCACCCTGAATCCAGAGAAGAACTAATTCAATCTTTGTTGTTTGCGTAACGTTTGCCCTTTGACATATTATTACTCCAAGCATCCACAAAGCTATTTATTCAACAGTGTTATGACTTTTCCTTTTGTATTGTATACTGAACACATTCAGAGGCGCTTGTGCCCCCTCTGTTCGTAATGAGCGCATACAGTAGTGACTCACATGTGTGCAAAGGTCATTGACTGGAGGAGGTTTTAATTACAGAGTTACTGTGAACAGTGTAACATTTAGATTCAGAGGTTCAGAGTGCAATTTAGTTTTCATTGTGCATTAAATCTATCTATCTGTCTGTCTAACCATCCCTCCATCCACCCAGCCATCCATCATGACCCATGAGTAAGCTGTTTTTCCAGTTAGCTAATTGTGACTGATGTTTACTACTGATTGTGAAGCAACATATAATGTTTAGGTGATCCAGGTCCGACGATCTGGATGGAGACAAATCACCTATATGGTCATTAAGGTTGAAGAACTTGTTGGACTCTGTGCAGGTGTCACTAGAGGATTATAGCGTTACAGAGAGAGAGATCAAATGAACTGGCTTGATGTCATTAAAGCACATGGAATTGATTACATTATAGGACTGCGTATTTTTAAAGCGTACAGAGTCCCTTATGAATGAATAATAATTGATAAGCTGATGACATCAGCAGTAAAAATGAAACCCTCCTTTGTGCGAAAGCATTTCTGCTGTCTAGATTTCAGGTATTCTTGTTGCACCTATGATCTCAGTGCACTGAGTTCATAAATGATTGAACGAGCAAGCGAGAGAGTCCACTTTTGCAGAGAACTGCACCGCAAAGTCTTAAGGTCAAACATCTCAGCCAACGGTGGACAGATGATGTGCTGCATGACAGAGATCTCATTTGACAATGCCGTAAATGATACGTTGCTTGTGCGTCACCTCGTACAAGTTCAGCTCTCGTCAAGGTCTCGTCTGTCTGTTGAGTGATTTCTGTATACAGTCGAGCTCACCTCTGGCGTAGGAATAAAACGGCAGTACACAGAGACTCACAATGATGCCAATATGATGTCACTGTGTGTGCAAAGGTGTATGGTGCTCATCTTTTGTAGTGAACTGAAGTGCGTTTATGAATGAGGGACGGTGACATGCACGCTGAGCATGCTTCTGTTCCATTTATTTGATTGAGATTTATTTAAAAACAGGATTTGAAATCAAGAGGAAATGAATCAAACACTGGCACGATGGAGATTAGTGCCTTCACTGACAGTTTTATTGTTGTTTTCTTGACATTTGCCCTTTGAAATATTGTTAATCACAGCAAATGGAAAAAAGCAGTTATCTTTGGGTCAGTTGCTGTCACTTTGCATTTCCATTTGTATTGTGCTTAATAGATTCTACGGCCATAGTGCCCCCTCAGTTTTAGTTGGTGACTCATCGCTGTGGGAAAAAGTCACAGGCTGGTCACAGGAAAGGAGGAAGCTTCAGCTGCATGTTTGATCTCTGGGCTTTACTGAATTTAAAGTTGTTTGCAAAACAACGATCATAGAGCCTTTTTGCTGGAAGTGGATGACCACGGTAGAATAGTATATAGAGTTAAACTAAAGTGAATGAATGTAGGCAAAATAAAGGGTGTTGCTTTTTTGGCTGCAGAAGAGGAGACATGCCAGGAAAACTTCTACAACAACAGTTTGAATCTTAATTATATCATTATAATAAGTAGAACCATAATGTTTGTCTTTACATGCATGGTGCAGTTATGTGGCTGCTATACATGTGTTTACATTGGTGTTACTAAAAGAAGACGTATTGTGCCCAGTTTCCACAAATTAAAATAGTTCCCAGGTGTCTTATAGACATGTCTGTGACATGCACCGGTCAAAATACCCCAGCGGTCAAACATCACAGCTCTTTTCATCCGCTCAAAACAGCCCTGTTGGCTGGTTTCAGTACACTGTCCCTTTAAATGCAAATGAACCACTGCTCGCCCTGCCCCCGCCCTTTTACCGGCGCCGGTACTCACAGGTAGGGGTGGTATTATGCAAATTCAAAAACTAAAGACATCATTGTCAGACAACCAAGGGAACAACTTGAAAAATGAATTTCAATCTAAGTAGCCTGCACATTACAGGTTTTTTTTTCTCACATTTTGAGTGCTGGAAGGCAAGACAAATACCCAAATATATGTTAAGGAGCCTTCAAAATGTGATATATGTCCCCTTTAAACACTGTACTGTGACTTATTCCAGACTGGCTGGTAAGAGGAGATCTGAACTTTAAAGTGCTTTTTGCTGCAGTTTTAACAATTAACACAGAACACCCAGTAACACTTTACAGGCAGAGCTACCTATGAGTCATACTCTCACACCTTTACACAAACCTGTTGCGTACACTGGGTGGCAGTATACATTCATTTCTTTTATACCAAAACCATGAGGCTGATAAACGTGTGAAGAGCAGCATCCCCACATTTCCTGCACTCAAGCCTTCAATCTGATTATTATACCATTTAATCAAATACATTTTAATGCTTAGGCATTTGAAAAATGCAAATTTTTCATTTGCATTCATGACACTTCAGAGGGGAGAGTTAGTGGTTGGTAGTGTTTTGTAGCAAAGAATTCTTGTGCACTTTGCATGATGAAACAACAGTGGTAAACTAATGTCACTGTGCATGCAAGAGGCATTATTGCATTTCTACATACATGCATGCACAAACCCTAACGTGACATTAGTGAGCTGCAGGGTCATGCATTCAGTCTTATGCATAAATACTGCTCAGTCTTGAATGGATGCTGCAGGCACACTCCCTACAATCAGTTATTTTAGATCCACTCTGCAGCATCTTCACAAACAATCCTACTGAAAATCCTGTTATTACAATGTAATAACAGGATTTTAGTAATTTGAATGAAATTTGAAGACTTTCTTTCAGGAATTCATCTTACGTCAACAGTCAAGTATATCATGGTAAAAACTTTTCTTTTCAAGCCACATGACTGTCTTACGCACATACATCTAGCCAGTCAAGACAGCGGTCCCCATGGAAACAGGTTTCCTTTCTGCAGGAGCTCCATAAACAGATTTCCTGACAGAGGAGAGGGAGGGCTGGGAGGAAAAGAGAGGGCACACTACTCATGCAAAAACCCATAGCATATTGCTGTAAATCTGATATCTGCATATGTATAACACCTCAGCCTTCATTATATGAGATGTATAACACATATGTACATTTGTACATACATTTGTTCTGGTCTTACTTGGCTGTCATCAAGTGCTTTATGACTCACCTGTTACCTTGATGCAGCTGAGGTATTCTCAGTGAGTGCTCTCAGCATTTGCCTTACGTTTGCCTTCTGCACCAACGTGAGAGTGAATGAAAGAGACAGCCATTGGACAATAAGAATGACTCAGTGCTCCCTCCATATTTAAGTGCTCTCCACCCACAGGAAGGAAAGATGTACAAATTAGGCAAGGTCAATTGCATGCCATTTGG
>OMNW01012473.1:53630-71211 GCA_900303245.1 Selene dorsalis | reverse complement strand
TGTGTATGTGTGAGTGGGTGAGTGTGTGTGTGTGTGTGTGTGAGAGAGAGAGAGAGAGAGAGAGAGAGAAAGAGAGAGAGAGAGACAGAGAGAGAGAGAGGCACATGCATTTTGGGAGTGGTGTTCCCTGGGTTGTTCCCAATGCTGATTTCTCTCTCTCTCTCTCTCTCTCTCTCTCTCTCTCTCTCTCTCTCTCTCCTGGGAATGCTTTCGCTAACTCAATTATTCATGTTTTCACATTAATGGGGGGTATGTGCTGTCACTGTGTTAATGGAAAAACCTGGAATTCTCTTTATCTACGTTGACCTCGTGTGTGTAAATTGTGTCTTGTGTGTGATTTCTCTTTTAGAAAGAGACACATTTGTTGTTCTAGAGGTGTCACTGTCACTGTGAGCTGCTGTTACTGTTCAGTATCACTGCACTGGGTGATGTGAACTCTCTGATGGTGATCAGTGGTGAAGTGTTGGTCCTCAGTGGTCAGACTTCATTTATGTGTTTAACAATTCATTGGCCAACAACAAATGTTGTGAGAAATACCAGCCATTACTAACACCGGTAACCAGCAGGCTATAGAGAGATGGTCAGTAAATGTGGTGAAGATTTTTTCCAATTGTAGATGAGCGGTAAAATTAGGGTGTCTAGTTAAAGGTGGGGTTGGAGATCTATTTCTGGAGCATTTGTTACTGAATTGCTTGAAATCCTCTTCACACCTCGATTGCAACCAATTAATTCAATGCTTTTTCACAAAAATAAAAAAAAAGTCAGTCACCTGCAGGACGTGCAATCCTGGAAAAACACCATCCAATCATCTTGAACGCCACGTTCAAGTCAATTGGATCGTGATGTGTCAATCAAACTGCCAGCTCTGTCCCTCCCTCCTCTGCGCGTACCGCTCTTCATGCACTGATTGCATGTGTGCTCAGAGTCTTCGGTGAGTTACGAGGGGAAAAGACAACGGCAGTAATCCAATGTACCACACTGAAGTCTGGTAGGTGGTAATGTAGCTCTAAGCTGGATGCTGGATGGTTTATTATGATGTTAGGTGTTTTCTTTCACAAGAATGAGCCATGAAGAAATCGTGACCATGAGGAGTGGCTTCAGAGAGAAGTCTGAGGAAAGGGGCTTGGACCTCTGATGTGTATTTTCAAAGTGTGGCCCGCTTGAACGGTTTTTTCAGGATATCCAACCCTACCTTTAAAGAGGAACTATGCAGGATTTTTATCTTAACTATGCTTCATTTTTACCTTCATTAAACAGCTTCAGAGTAATTGTGATGGTTAAATAATGACTTGTAACTTGAAATGAGGGAGAATGGAGGCTCTCTGTCTTCCACCCAGCATCTTTCAGCTCTCATCTTGGCGGCACCACAAACGTGCTCCGTAACCTGTAATCTCTTGTTTATGATGGATAAGACCACACAAATATACACATCCTAACATCGTACATGATAAATAACGTTACCCACCTCTACTGATTGCTTTCTTGCCAGCTTCATTGAAAACAAATGCACATGGCCCGGAGGAGGGTTCGCAAAACAGAGGAGAAGCGACCGGACCTGTATAGTTCCTCTTTAATGTTTTCAGTGGAAAGTCAGAGTTAATGTTTGCCAGTCGACCTTTGCTTCATTTACTCTGAGAGGAGAAGTAAACACCCATGTTACCATGCTAGCTTTAGTTAGCATCAGGATGCTAACATCCAGGTTTGAGTGTTACTTGATTTCCTTTAACAGGCAGCTGAGCTCGGTGTCACACTATATTTTCTCTGAATGCAGAGGCAGTGCCTGTCAACGTCCACATCGTCATTGCATCTGTTCGACAGCTGTGATATACAGTAATGCTGCTAAATGAAATGGATCTGTCTGAAAAAATAATGACATGACACTAAGAATTACTTACCATAATATAACTGTCATATTTGACAGCAACATTTATTTAAAGAGGTTATTTCTGTAGAGTGACTATTTTTCTTGCAGAAATACTGGTCATTCATCTCCAGGTTAAAAAGTGTAGCTGTCAAAAGAAATTCACTCATAGGCTAAAATACAATAAAAAAAAAAAAAAGACTGCCAGTTTGCACTGTCATTTTCTGATGATTGTCTGCACCTTTTTGAGAATACATTTGAATGTATCTAAACATGCACAGGGAGATGTATTTTCTGTAGGTCAGGGCCCAGTAGTAAATGCATGCATGTTTTCAATAGAAATATGATGTACTTCATGTCAGGGTTTTATGTAAATGACGCATTTCAGATAACTTAGGTGTCCTCACAATCAGCAGCTGTCAGTATGTACTCTGTATAAAGTGGTTTTGTTGACGTGGCTGGGTTGATGGTGATAGTTTGTGCTCTGTGTGCGAGATCCTGGAACATCGTCCTACTGTCACTGGATACTGTCCATGGATGACATCTTTTTACAGATCAAATCATTTCACTAAACCACAGACTAGGACACATTTGGTTAACATTACTCTTGTCCCAATTGACAGTATAAACTTAACCAGAGAGATCAGAAAAAAGGAGGAATTTTAAAGTCAATGACAAACAACCTTCCTTAAAGATGTTGAGGTCGCTGATAAACCATGCTCTATATCTGCAGCAGTAAGTGACATGTCAAATTAAGCATGAGACTCAAAGCAGATGAAATGTCTTTTTCCCTGATTAAAAAGCAGCAGCACACGTTACATTTGCTGTTTATGCTAGGTTTGAGTTTTTGACACACTGCATATGATTTATTTTCAATGATAAAAACTAAAGTCAGCATGATGAACTGCTGTCAGTAAAAAGGATTTCTGTGGACTTCTTTAGACCTGAACCTTAGCAGAACCTCTTGTGCTGCTACTAACCCCACTTTTACACAGGTTCTCTGTAGCATCATTCTCAAACATTTATGGCTCCATGAAGAACACTGTTTTACAATGACACAATTTCAAGATGTGTTTTTGTTCCATGTAGCCAGTCTTAAGGACCAACCAAAGTATGTCTGTTATTGACAGCATTATTCCTGCTTGCAGTTTAGATATGTAGAAATGTCCTCTTCCACTGGGTTTCCTCTCATGGTCAGGTAAACTATATTTAAATACAAGAGCTGTCTCCAGCATCTCTGCGGTGGACTTGAGATCAATCACTGGTGTCTCCTTATATTCTACCCATGAACACTTGGAAGGACTCAGTTGCAATTCGTTATTGCATAAGAATGACACTAGTTCAACTGAGCAGCCGTCACTAGACACCCCTGTCACAACAACAGGGTCAGTTCTATTTAATGTCAATAAGAATGATTTATTTGGTATTTCAAAACAAAGAACAGGCAGGAGAACTGGATCCAGAACGAGGAAACAGGGCGGGTAAGGTAACAGATGGTTAGAACACAAGGAGGCATAGGAGGATCTGGCAAATGTATCAGGAAACCTTCCACTGTGCTGTCTACTAAAGGGCTATAAACAAATGAGCAGCAGCCACGAGGGATGTCCTTGATTACAGGGCAGTCAGGTGATGGGGAACAGTGAGGGCATCTCATGGAGAGGAGGGGTACGACACAAGAAAGTCCTGTCTTATATTCTGAAGTCCCCTGTGGCTTACAGCATCCCCTGCTCAGTAAACATACTGCTTGTACTGCTCATAGTCGCCTGTTCAATGGCGGGCTGACTGTGAAGCTCAGTGTGACTGTTTCTAGACACAGAATCCAAAACAACACTTCCAAGTGTTTTTTGTTTTTTGCTCGTATCTCTTCTGTCATCACGTCTGTGTTCAGAAACATGGGTCAGTGAGAGAGCGGATGTTTATGAGTAAACTGTGATGATATCTGACTGCTGACTGCATCTGCCTGCGTGTGCACATAATGACAGAGGAGGAAGATAATGCAGCTTGTTTGAACGGGCATGGCGGAATTGTGTTAAAGGAACGGCTTGAAGTGAAAGTTGATCTCCTCTGCAGCACTGATGGAGTGCTGTCCTGGTGTCACATGAACAGAAAAGAGAGGACAGGGAAGGTCTGAGGAGGGTGGTGGCAGGAAGTGGTAGTCAGTAGGTTGCAATTTATTTCCATCAAAAAATATTTGTAATAAAGTCCTCTTACATAATTTCCTACATCAGCAGCTTCTCCAGCCCCATCTGCTGCCTGGTAGAGCTTCATCTCCACCTGGTCTAGTCTGTCTAATCAGGCCTGTGCAGCCATGGGAAGTGTCAGCATTTGCTCCCCTGCTTGCTGGGTAAGCAGAGAGCAGCACGGTGCAGAGCCGTAGATCTGGCCAATGTATCTGCATCAACATTTGTTGTGGTTAAAACTGTGAAAACATTTGACAGGATGTCAAAGTTTAATTGCCACAGATTAGCAGCTTGTGACTCACGGAGCTGCTCTGATATGCAGATGTGGCTTTTATTTAGTGACCTATATTGTGATATGACTGTCAACATCATCAATATCATTGTGGCGGTGTAGAGACAGCCCAATTCCCCATGGTAACAAATGTGCGTTACTCTGTGCCAAGATGGCATGTAGCACAGGGAGACAGGTGGTTGTAAAGGAGGTGGCAGAAAATGAAAGACAGCACATTATTCTCATTGGACAATAAAAAGAGATGGAGGAGGAGAAGGAGAAATGCTGCATTTACAAACAGGGAAATATCTCATTGAGGTGACTTTTTGAGATTTCATGTATTATTCCAGGCATTTGTTTAGTTATTTTCAACAAAACAAAGATCGTAGTTTGTTTTTCATTTATGAGATTTCTGTCTTTTGCAGCTTTTATTTGTTGTTGTCACCATTTTGATGCCACAGCCGCCCACACAGGAGTGTAATATATGACATATATGTATGACGCTATATCAGTGTAGTGTCACGTGTCACCTATATTATTATCACATACCTACATCTTCTGGATATATGAATGTATAGGTTTCTAAAATATTGAATTACTACAATATGAGATGATATAATTGATAAATATAAAATATAATAAAGCATTTCTCATATGAAAAGAAGCAGTAAATTATCATGTTTGGGAAACAGAAACCAATAAAATATTTGACATTTTTCTTGGAAAAGTGACCACACACTGTGCACATTACAGCTTCAGTAAGCTAATATGAACAAGTTTCTGCCGACTGGGCTTGACCCAGTTAGAAAAATGCTTACACATGACAGCTATCCTGTACTGGAGCTGCTTTTTGCTTCATCCACAACAGCTCAAACCTGAGGTACACTCCAAAACTTAACAGAACACCTAAAGGTGTTCATACTTCCATATTTCTACCAATGATGAAAATTGTTTTCAGATTAGTTCAGTCAAACCAGAGAGATCAGAAAAAAGTGATAGTGTAGTGATAGATGTGATAGTATCTAACAAAATATAGTTGATATGTGTTATTCTATTTTTCCCTTTATTTTATATATTTAGTTGTTTTTCACTTGAATAGTAACACGGTGTTACCTAACTCTAATATTAATCTTAAAAATTGCTTCCACTCTGAAGTAATGGGGACTTGCTGCTTGTTCCCATAATGGTATTGTGTAAACACACACACACAGATAGAGAGAGAGAGAGAGTTTCCCAGATGTCTCAACAGAAATGAAATAAAACTGAGAAGAGCAGCATCACATTCCCAATTATGACTTTCATCCGCAGTAAAGATCCATTCACTTCTCTCTTCAGTGCATCACAGGAAACATCATTAGAGCTGCAGCCAGACTGTTCTGCACCTTAAAACCACTTGTGAAATTTTCATATCAGTTCTAGTTCTTCTGAGCTGCAGTCTAAACCATAAGCAAAAAGTAGTGTCATTAAGTGGCAGTGTTTGTTGTGCCTGATCAACATCTTTTAGGTGAAGGGGTGACACCCATTTCAGTTATTCATCTGGTTGCATTACTATGTGTGTCATATTTGTATGTTGTTTGTGACTGGACCAAGCTGAACTGTGCCGGTCCAGGTCGAGTGCTGCTGAGATGTGTAAGCTCATCTCAGACCTCTTTCACCTTCATTGATGGAAGCAGCACTGTTGACATCATGTCTGTGAAAGACACTAAAAACAAAAAATGGCAGAAAACAAGGAGAAAATTTGAAACTATCACAGCGAGGTAGAACTGTGTCCATAATTATAAGAATCGCAAGTTCATTCATGAACTGTTTTTGTTTTAGTGTTGTATAGTCTGATGGCAGTGACAGCGGATCTCCTGAACCTCTCAGTCCTGCAGTGCAGTGAGATGAGACGTTGCTGCTGCCTCTCTCACCTGCCAGACTGTGGGAGAGTGTGGGAGAGTGTGGTTGGTGTTGTCTAAGAAGTCCTGCATTTTACATCTTACTCAACTTAGTGAGTCCAGACTCCTGCCAATCACAGTCCCAGGGTTTAAAACAGCTGTCTCCTTGTGTTCAGGTCAGACAAGATGCTGCTCCAGCAGTCTGCAGCATGAAACAGTGCATTGGCCACTAGTGACTGATAAAAACATTTGCAGCATTTCCCTGCAGACATCATGGAGCTTTAGTGCTGCTCATCACTGAGACAGTTACGCAGCTTGACCTGCTGTGGACGTTTCATTGGGTGATCCACGATCCACACCTGAAGCAGAGATTCACCTCCATCCCTTTGACCTTGTCTTAAAGAACTCTGTGTTGGATGGTGTTATATACACTTAAGAAATCAAAGATCATATTCTCATGGAAACATCTGCCTCATCACAGGAGGAATGGGCCCAGTGGAGCATATAAAGGACAACATCATCCACTCCAATATGTTTCTTGTAGGCAAACTACAGAGGGTCTAGTGCATGATCAAACTGTCACTGCAGGAGGTGGAGAAGTAGCTGCTCCGGAAAACCTGAACTCTGAGGCCTCATCCACATCACCTGATGTTGTCTGGCTGTTCTTCTCTTTATATTCAGTGATGGTCCTCATCCCCTTCCACATCTTTCTGATGTTGTTGTGCTGCAGCTTCCTCTTTACTTCTCTTTTGCTCACACCTGAGCTTCTCCCTGTCTCCATCCCTGAAGACTTCCTTTTTCTGGTTGGGCAGGGTCTTGATGTTACTGCTGATCTGGGATTTGATGTTAATAAAGCAGAGTACAGTCCTTGCTGGTAATACAGTTTCCTTACAGAAGTTAATGTAGTCTGTGGTATAATCAACCAACCTATCAAGGTCATAGAGTTATCATTTTCCTGTGACTTCAGCAGGATATTCCAACCTATGCCCCCAAAACTGTCTCTCTGTCTAGGATCCAGTTCCTGAATAAGTTGATGGTTGCAGCCTGCCTCAGTACACAGGGTTTATCGGAAGGCTGAAGAAAACCAGATAATGATCTGGTCTGCCAAGTGATGATAGAGCTGAAGCAGTCTAAGCCTCCTTGACATTTATACAGATCAAGTGTCTTTTTTCCTCTGTGGCAGAGTCAACATACTGAGTAAAGCAATCAGGTGAAAAGTGAGAGCGTTAAAATCCCCTTGCAATGGATGCCTCAGGGTGTTGTATCTGTACTTTTGCAACAGTCATTAATAACATACAACAACAGACTCCAGTCGAGATCAAATGGAAACAACAGTATTGGCAGTGTGAAGGAATTCCCTTGATACATGATTGACATTAAGGTCTAAGACTGACAGCCAACAGTTCAATATCCTCACAAAACAGCTGTGATGTAACGGGTTGCTTTTTATATAGTTCTATTTTTACCATGGCACCTAGCATAATATTATGCAGATGTTTACCACAAACAAAAATCAAGATTACTGTCAATATTTAATTCTCTATTACAAGATTTTGCCATGATATACAGTTACAATTTAAATCTGGACAAGTGTGACACCCTGGCTGTGTAGGCAACTAAACACCATCTCAAGTCTGTCAAGGGCTAGCTCCTCTGATGTTGCAAAAACAAGGTCATTGTGGTAGCAGGGGAGACTGGTGTAGTTCTGGACAAAGATGGATTTAATCAGCCCCATGAAATAGCCTGGTTTGGTGCAGATGCCCTGTGGCAGTCTGTTATACTCACAGAGGCCAACAAAGGTTGTGCACACAGTGAACATTTTCATTAAGTGGAACGTTATACGAGCCAGAGGTCAGATCCATGGAGATAAAGAAAACAGCAAGGGCTTCGTAGTGGTGAGGCAGAGGGAAAACGTCCTAAACGGTACACGTCTGTCTAGCTAAAATGAGTGCACACTCAAAGGTCTCCATTCTTCTTCCAGTCTAGCACCCATTCACGGCAGGACTTCCTGGTAATACCCTTTTCCTCCAATGAGATCCACCTTGAGCTTGGAGGAACTCCTCTATTGCGAAGATACTTATACTTGCATCATAGGAGTTGAGATCCAGCTCAGCCTGTTCAAGCTCCTGATGATTCACTCTGTTGTCACCATAGACCATATGTTGGGTCTGTTGCCAGCACAGGTTGACAAATCAAGATCTTCCAGGGTGATGCAATGGGATCCATCAGGCGGCTTTCAGTTACACTCATCCAAGGAGTTCATGACGTTGATATTCTTCCAGATGTTTCCAGTAAACATTGTCTCTTTTCAATCCAGTGAAGGAGGGTGCTGTCTTCCATTGGTGTCTCTGGTGACAGTATAAAATTGGCCCAGTATCACAAGTACTGGAATTATCATCTGAATGCCACACATGGTCATTTTCATGTCATAGATGCACTTGGATTTCACTCCAACGCCTCCACAGCCTATGACAATTGCATCTCTGCTACTAGAAATGTTCAATGCGCTGCACTTAGGATACACTCTGTCTCTGTGTTATAGTGCTGGCTATGGAGCTGCTGTCTAAAAGTCCAAAAAACTGTCTGCCTGCTGTCTCAACTGTTGTATAAAGACATGAGATGTACTGGTGGTCATTAACACTGTTTTTTCACTACTACTCTCGACGACTACTCTCACACACATGGCACATGTTATGGAGTCTAGGTACTGGGATTGAAAAAGATTGAAACGAACTGCATTGATACTCTGAGGCCAGGGTCACCCGCTGAGCAACCCCATTATGTAAATTATGTCAAATACAAAGGAGGCCAGTGTTAGTTAATTTAAAAGTTGTTATGAACAAGAAAGTTGTTTAATTAAAAGTTGTTGAGGAGCCTGAAAAACATGACCATTAAGTATAAAAGTGTTGGTCCTTTCTACATTATGTGTGTTACACTGTGTGTTTCTGTTACAGGAGCCAGTATCAAAAGTAGAGAATGAGGCCAGTGAGGGGATGGGCAGAGTGGACGAAGGAGTAGAGGAGTTCTTCACTAAGAAAATCCTCCCTGACTATGCACTGTGAGTTGAATAGCGCGCACACACACACACACACACGCGTGCACACACTCACACACACACGCTTGCTCTCACTCATATTCCCATCTCAGGAAACAGTACACTGGAAATTTAATCTCTAATAAGTACAGCTCTTGTAATTACTTTAATATTGATATCAGTTTAATCTGTTGTATATTGACTCAAAGCC
Organism: Selene dorsalis; assembly: GCA_900303245.1. Classification (NCBI taxonomy): domain Eukaryota; kingdom Metazoa; phylum Chordata; class Actinopteri; order Carangiformes; family Carangidae; genus Selene; species Selene dorsalis. The sequence goes on along the minus strand of OMNW01012473.1, from coordinate 61,777 downwards.
ATAAGTGAGTGACACCGTTGCTCTCTTCCTCTGCTCACCTGTGTCAAAAAGTAATTGACAGAGGTGACATGAATCTTTCTTGGATAGATATTCTCTTTATTTCACTGGGACACTCCACTAAACTGTGTTCCTTTGTTCAGTGAGAAATGGGCTCTACAGCTAGAATATGTCATTTCAATATTGAATATTTTAGATGAAATTACTGGTCTACTCTCACACACTCCACAACACTAACCTGACATAGGTCAGATCAAGTCAGGTGAACTCAAGTAGTTAAAGAATGCATCTGCATCTTTGAGTCTGTGCACACACATACACAATACATAATGATGATATGATGACATGTGATATTTCTGCTGACAAACATATTTTAATACTATTCTATCTAATCCTAGGACTATTAATAAGTGTGTTGTTGTTTTTTGACATTCAAGATTATGACATTTACATCACACAGACCAACAGACTGACCAACAGATAGGTCAGGAATGGGTGGTCACAAATATTTTTAATACACAGTTGAAACATATGGACTGTTGTATATTGTGTACCCACCTTCCTCTCTTATGGACGCACAAGTTTTGCCCACCCTGGTCTGTCCATCTGTCAGAGAAGATTACACAGGACAGGTTTGAACTCTGTGGAGATCAAAGCCACAGTGTCATGTTGAACAAGCCAGGTTTGCTGTGTGACCAGACCAGCTCTGATTTTATTCCTAGTATACTGCCACCTTTATAGTCATATACATGACATGTGAACATAAATACAGGAGTCACACACTGAGAATTTGGATCTCTGATAATGAACATGTCCACCAACTTCCATTCATTATAATGATGAGTTGCTTTTTGTCTTTGTAACTGCTGACTGAATAGAGAGTTTCTACTATGTTTTGTGCATTTTTAAGAAAGCAAAAGCGAAACCTCTCCTGAAAACTGATGATAACTGCTTAAACAAGACAGTGTTGTTATGAAATAGACACATTTGTGATGTCAGTCTTGTAACTGTCTCTGTAGACTGCATGCTGAATGTTTTGTAGTGTTCAGTGGGGATAACACCACAGAAACACACTCTCTCTGTGTTTCCTCGGTTTATTGTTTTGGTTCAATAGACAAATGATTAGTGTGTTTGTATTTGTGTGTAAGCCACATATTGTGGTCATATGAGAAGCTGTTGGAGAGATAATGTGTACTTTCTGTCGCACGTAACATCACACACGGTATGATACTGTGTGTGTGTGTGTGTGTGTGATGCTACATGTGAAGTCATGTATGAATCACCTCTAAAACAGCCTCTCATATGAATTGTTGTTTTGGACTCCTTTGCTCTCTGATGTCAGAGTCACTGATGCATCTGTCCTCTGGATGTTATTTCCAGTCGGCATCAAAGCTGCGTTAGCTGCAGCTGACAGCAGTTACCATGCTGTGTGACAAAGTAATCTTAATCCAAATGCTCCTTTAGTGGCTTTTTCCAGGACATTCAACCACATCTCATGATCCTCATCACTGAATGTAATTTACAGTTTTTCTCAATCATTTTGGCTCATTTTTCCAGTCAAACAGTCTTGACATGGTTTGCCAGAGCAGCGTCCAGTGGTAGCTGTGATGTGCAGCTGTGTTGACAGGCTGCCAACTGCCACCGACGCTGCTTGCAGCTTTAATTTAACTTTAACTTTGACTAATTGGCCGGTAGCACAGTCAGTACGGGAGTCTGTGCATCGCTGGTCAAGATGTATCACTCGCACGATGCATTGAGTAGGCAATGGCTTTCTGTGCATCAAGTACAGACAAAACCATGAAAACACAGATGATTATTGTTTCTTATAGGTGACTTCCTGTATCCAGTAGGTGATAAAGAGGGATTTTTTATTCATCCTAATAAAAGTGCATTTTCTGTTTGAGTTAGTGTAGAAGTCATTTGAAGTCTCAGTCTTAATCTGTTCATGAGTTCTTCCATCTCTGGAGCTGTATTTTTGAGCATTGCTTGTCTGCTTCTGGACAAAGCAGTTGCGAACCCTCTGTTTTAAATAATCATGTTACTAGTCTGCACTGTCTCTCTCATCTCTCTCCCTCTCTTAGATCACTCTAAGTTCACAGTAAAACAGCACAGTCTTCTTCTAATGTGGTATAAAGCTAAGTCAAGCCAAGCCCCTGATGTACAAGTAAAATGCATCAGATGTGATGACAAAAATCTCTGGCCTGACCTAAAAGTTGTTTTGTTATAGTCAGTAATTCGTGACTATCATGGTGAAAAAGCACTTTCATTTTGAGTAGTTTGGTTCAAATTATAACAACTTTTCATTTTGGTGGCACCGACCAATTAACTGTAAAAAAAACGAAGTTTTGAAAAGTAAATGAAATGGTTTGAGTGACTTATAACCTTTAGGAAAACATGCGATCGAGTTTTAGCGAACCATGAAACTGTGGTGGCAATTGCATGCCATGTGTCAACTGCTGCCCCCAGCAAGCGTCACACTGCAGCCAGTCAGTGACAGGAGGACAGGCTAGTTTGGCTGCTGAACAGGGGGCTAAAGGGAAAAAATATAGGGGCAGCGCAGCTGGAAATGGAACAATGACATGAAGTGGCGCAGTGTGGCAACCAGTGTGCATCGATGTGGGTTGCACTTACACTGCAGTTTAGGGACTATTTCAAAATAATGAGCCAAAACGATTGAGAAAAACTTTTGTGATAATGAACTGCGCTATGGCTGCTCTGGAGGCTCATAAAGGAACAACAGCTCACTAACGCACATTATGATGAGGTTTCCCTTTATTTTTCATATATCTGTACAACTGTCCTTTAAAGCTTGGACTAAATGGGCAGCAGACAAATACAAGGCATCAGTTACTTACAGAAAACAACCCGTGCATGATGCAAGGCATGCATATACAGCTATATAGCTGTGAACACACTTCCTCTCTGCAGCACACTAAGATCACATCTGTCATGGTCTTTAATGCAGGTTCACCTGACCTGGCAGAGAATTATCAAATGAAATTCCTTATAGTATAAAGAGAATCACTATCCACTGCTGTTCGCTTCCATTTTACATTTGCATCCTAACCCCTTGTCTACTACTACCAACCAGTGCAGGCAGCAGCTGTGTTCATTGATAGAGTAGCTGTGTAGCTACTTTTGGTCATTGGGTCAAAATTGCATCATGTCCCAGAACAATTTCATTTGTTTTGGTTCTGTGAGAGAGGCAACATGGCTGGTGTGCTGCAGACAGGGAGCTGGAAAGTCTGTACAGGTCACTGCATTTACAAATCATTGATATCCAGTGAGATGGGTCAGTGTAAAATCTGAATAAACTCAACAAATACCACAGTCGTTTGGATTTAGAGATGCTGTGTGGGCAGAGTTCATGTTTCTTCCTTGAGGATTCTGGATGAACCAAAACATGAGTTTTTGCAAAAACTTAGACCTTGAACAGTCAGAGGTAATCAAATAATTAGTCAACATCCAGACCAAATGAGCTGACTGACACACTGACAGACTGACCAGGCCTGTATGGAGCGGTGAGAGTGGGAGCCAGTGAGAGATGTCTGCTGTCTATGGACTGTTTGCATGACCTTTCTCATTGTATACCTGAACTGAGCATGTGTCTTGAGTCCTGTAGCAGTAGCTGTAGTACTGAGTGTCTCTTCTTGTCTGTTGCTCTTTCTGCTGTCTCCCTGCTGCAGAAAAGGCCGGTGGGAGGAGTCAAACCCTGCCCAAGCCACTCCCTCAGAGTCAAGCTCCACCCCCTCTGCCTCAACCCCATTTTCCTCCTCGTCTGAGAATATCACCTCCTCTACCACCACCACCACTGTCACCGCTTCCTCTGTCCCATCTACTGACACATCCCTCACATCCACTGATGTTCCACCTCTCTCCACATCCTCCACTCCCCCCACTCCTTCTTCTGTCACCACCACCACCACCACCACACTTCCCACCAAAAACATCAAGAAAAAGTTTGGCGACTTCTTTGCCTTCAAGAGGGCTCGTGCCGGCCGAGCCACCAAGGCCGGAGGGGGAGAGGGAGGAGGAGGAGGAGAGGCGGTGAAGGTCAAAAGGACCTCCATTGCAGACCTTATCCGACCCCTCCGTGAGGCCAAAGAAAGGGAGAGAGAGAGGGAGAGGGACAAGGAGAGAGAGAAGGAGAGAGGGGCAAGGTCAGTGGAGGATGCTAACGTTTCTAATGATGCCGCCACCACAGAAGGAACCGTTGCCACCAACGACCACCTTGCAGCCCATGCAAGGGAAGCGATGGCGCCTGCCAATGCATTACCCATGACAACACCTCCCAGTGAGACCACACCCCCCTGCCCCACCATCGCCACAAGCCCAGACTCCATTACCGCTACGCTTTCCAACCTGGAGGAAGAGGCGGTTCCAGCTCTGCCGAGTCGCACCCCCAGTCCAGTGGTCACTTCTCCCCTAACGGAGCAGGAGAGGAGCGGCATGCTGATGAAGGAGATGAAGCTGGGAGGGACTCCGTATGGTGAGAGGAGACTGAATGTGACTAAAAGGTCTCTAAGGGAGGGCAAGAGTCAGAGTCTCATACTGCTGACCGGCCCAGAGCCTGAAGACAAGGATAACGCACACAGTAAGGTCAGTCTCACAACACAATGAACACACACTCACACACAGTTATACAGAGACAGAGAGAGAGAGGGACAGAGAATTACTAAGTACCAGGCTTTTGGCATCGTCATTCACATTTGTCTAATTGGTTAAGATCTCCAGGACCTCTCTAAAGTTTTGTCCGAACCTGAGCAGAGGTTGATGACTAAAAACACATCCAGAGGGAGAGCTGGCCCTCTAACTCAGCAAAATGACTTTTTTGTGACTGTTTTAGTGCTGCATAATGTGAGACATTATAATCCAGGCACCGTGCATTTTCAAGAAAAGCCAGGATACAAAAAAACATTGACGCAATCAAATCAGCCTAAAAACAGACACTGGTCTCTTAGTTTGTTATTAGTCCCTCACAAGTGTTGAGTTTAACTTTAGAAATAGAAAATCAGCAAAGCAGAAGACATGGAATTAATCAGTGACTGAGAACGGCCTGGATGTTCAGGTAACTGCGGTTTAACATGTTGCTCCTTCATCCTTCTTTATCCTCCGCCTTTACATCTTTTCCTGGTTCTGGAGAAATTAAGAGGCACTGAAGCAGTGAACTATGAAGTCATTTCTAGCTCAGAATCTTGAAGTCAGTATAACGTTAAACAGGAGTCAGTGCAGCTGCTGTAGGAAGCAGAGTAATATGAAAGGCCTCTGGTGATTCCTCTAGTATGTGAATGACAACAGCTGGGCTGTATGTTCAGCTACACTATTATTAGGAACACCTTGCCAATTAATTCAATAATAATAATAATAACTTTAATTTATATTATAGCACCTTTCATGAGACCCAACCCAAGGTCGCTTTTCAACAACAACAAACAAAGTTAGACTCATCAGAGGGCAACGTTTTTCCTTCCTCTGTTGAGTGTTGGTGCTTGTGTGAGTTGTAGCCTCAGTTTCCTGTTGTTAGCTGACAGCACTGGCACCTGGTGTAATCCTCTGCTGCTGCAGCCCATCTGCTTCAAGGTTCAACGTGTTGTGCCTTTAGAGAGTTCCTCTGCAGACCCCGGGTGTAACGTGTGGCTGTTTGAACTACTGTTGCCGTTTTATCAGCTCCTACCAGTCTGACTATTCTCCTCTACTTGTCAAGTGTCTTTACTTTAGTTTAGTTTGATTTGGTCACTGGTGTGTTTGGATGTATGATTATTTCTTTTCTCTATACTTTTAGCAGTAATTATTGATAAGTAAGTGTTGCCCCAGTCCTGCTGTAGTCACGTAGCTGGTCTGAGGCAAGAAAGAGACACTTTGAGAGATCTAGGTCTGGAATGTTGTTGTTAATGTTATTAGCACAACTAAATAGTCATAAAAGGGTACAACATGAAAAGCCCACACACTGTCCTTGAAGTCTAGACTGACAATTGAACAGGTTCCAAATCTGGAAGAAGTGGGAGATGAGAGTTTATGAAGTCTGTTTCTGTAAATGTGTTGAGCGCAGCAGCTCAGACCGTGGCTGCTGGATGGACACATTCCTGCCACTTAAGTGTTGTACAGACGTACAAGTTTGATGATGTTATGTAAACCTGTTGATGGTCACAAGATGTTTTACACTTTCGTGTCAGGAACACCACAAACACTGAGAGCAACTCTGTGTGTGTTTGTGTGTTACACACTGTCTTCCAGAAACATGCGTCTGAGAGCACATCCAGCTTTGAACAGAGGCTTCAGGTGATGCTGCACAGGATGGGCGTGGCCAAGACACCTCCTGCCGAGACCAAGATAAGTCAGGTAGGACGAGCGTGCACGTTTGTGAGTGAACACATAACGCTTCTTCACACAGGTTGTCAGGTTTATGTTGGTCCAGCCTCCAGGCTTCAACATCAACACGGAGGAGAGTGTGACAGGACTGGAGACTGGAGAAATCAAGTGCCACCATATTGCACAAAATAGCATGTCTGTTGTGTGACTGTTGTGTGACTGTTGTGTTACTGCTAGTGACGATGACACCAGCACCAAGCATCAGACAGCATGTCTGACCATCACCCTGATGTTGAACTTGATTTCTCACCTGAAGAGCTGATCTTTTCTGCCAACATCTCTTCTACCCTGATCTTTGCATTAACAAATAATCTGATAAAAGACTGATAGGGGTTCCATCATCAGCTCAGTCAGCTTGATGAACACAGTGGTATAGGTATACACAAAACAACACAAGAACCCAGGTGTCATAAAGAACTGTCCTCAACATGTTGTCCTCCTGTAATTACTCCTGTGTTACTGCTTTAAGATCAGTGTTCGTGGTCAAAATGCACAATCCATTAATGCTGTGAGTCAAGAGGTGTGATGGCATTTTCTTCAGATGTCAGTACATGAGTGCACCAGCATCACATTGCAATTGTTCTGCTTGTGAGTGCTTCATTAGGTAGTGAAGAGCTTTCTGTGCCTCTTTTTGCTTTCTGTGTGTTGTGTTAGTTTAACATTGGCCATTGTGTTTGTTGTAGAACAAAGATGAGGAGCTGAGAAAGGCCAACTCTGAAGGTGAGTGACTAATAAATGAAAAGCATCTGCACTTACCTACCTGATTTCAAACTCACATTTCAAACAGACATAGAATCAGTTTTCTATTTCTGGATCAAAGAAGAATTTGTTGTAATCTGTTCTACATGTTGATTTACATTTTACACACACACAGTTTTGAGACAAATTTTCCACCAACAGTCTTTTCATCCAGACCAGTCTCAACATAGCACAGACACGTTAACACAAACAAGTAAAATACTGAAACTGTGTGTTAAAAAAAAGATTACTCAAAAGCTTCATGAAATGGACAGGTCACTTTAAGTCCTGCTCATTACGTCATGTCCAGTTTCTACTGTGTCTCACTGAAATTCAGCCTCTAACTGACTTTGACACCGTTGCAGTGATAAACAACAAATTCCTTCAACTGTTCCTTTATCACCAATATTTACTCAGATACTTCCACATACTTCCAGTTGTGTGACAGTCATCATATAGTCTTAATTACATATGAAGCCTGGTTTTAAGCTGTACCACTGTCTCTGCCCCTCAGGTGCTATCCTGGAGAAACCTGAACCACCTCCCACTTACATGAAGCCCAGAACCATGTCCACTTCATCAGGTAACAGCGTTAGCAACCACAATCATATTCACAGTATCAGCAATCTTCTCATTACTTATTCTGGGTAACTCTGTTTTTTCATGTTTCAGTAAGTAACTGTCATTTACACACATCAACACACTGTTGTCCTGTGTACAGGTCAGTTAAGCTGTCTTTGTCACCTTCTCTTCTCAGCAGACCCAAGGCATCCCATCAGAGCACTGGACCCCATCCGACCGGACCCTCCCCTCTTTCCAAAGCCCACACTCCCCGAGCGCCCTATTGGTCCCCTGCCGCCCAAACCTGCCATCGCGGCCAAGCCTCCTCTCCCCACACCAGCTGCTCCAGCAGGGGGAGGAGTTCGCCCGTCCTCTGCTCCTCCTGCCAGCAGCTCAGCAGAGAGAGTCCAGTTCAGAGCACACACACATGACGGCAGGCCGGGGGACACTCCAGCACAGGTAACACAGCAGGTAGGATGACA
>OMNW01012473.1:0-48175 GCA_900303245.1 Selene dorsalis | reverse complement strand
TTTTTCTTACCAATGCTGCTTCTACCAGAGAGCCGCAAAACCATTTATGAGTCAAGAAGTAGAAGTAGTTTCATGTTCTGGTTAATTTATCATCGAATGATTTCCCTTCATGCCATCCCCACAGGAAAACTACCCACTTTTTATCGTTCACATGAATTCAGATTCAATCATTCCGTTCATCAAACATATATGTGATCACTATGTCTGTCATGTCACAGGAGGACCAGATAGGAGACCAGTGTATAATCAGATATTATATGAGATAACAACATGAGTGTATCCAGTCAAACTCTCAGGGTGGTGGTGAAGAGTGGTGTGTGTTTTGTGAGAACAAACCTCAGTTCAGCTCCCTCTGCTGTCAGTGACCTGAGTCTCTGTCTCACCCTGAGGTAGAGTTTATTTTATACTGTCATGTTTATCTTTGCCTTGCACGCACAGAATATGTACAAAACTACATAAAGCAAACAAAAACAAAGTTATGAACAGAGTCTAAATCCATACCTATACTTGTTAATAATTATTAAAAAGTTGATTGAGTTGTGTCATAAATTTGCACTCTCTTGTTTTTATTTTGATTCAGTTGTTTAATGTTGCCGGTACGGTGGCCCTGAGAGCTCAACACACTGCAACTGGAGAAAACATGCAAACATAAAAAGCACAAGAGCTTCAAAAATTCGCAACACAACCCAAATGTTTTCAGAGGAGGGGTAATGGCTGAAAAGTGTTTTGTGAGGTCATCATGACCTTGACCTTTGACCTATGACCTATTGACTGTCCGAGGCAAATCACTTTATTTTTTGAGTCCCATTGGACTTTTGTGTCAAATGTGAAGGGGTTCCCATAAAATAAGTGGACCTTCAGTCAAGATTATATCAAACCACTACAGATCCATGAACACCCATTTCAACAACACAATGACATGTATCACAATAGCTACTTAATGGAACCTTGTGGTGATGTTGAAATATTAACTGGATGTCAAACTGTTTGCTAGAGATGAAAAGGCTAAAGAAGCTGGAGATGTGATGGTGTGCAGAGTGAGACTGAGCTGAAACGGGGAGTCGGTGTCAGGGTGAAGAACAGGAGACGTAATCCATCACAGCTTCTTCTCATCTTTTCTGAAGTTGTTATTCATTTCCCCTGGCTCTGAATGCTTTATTTTCTTCATGTTGTTGTTAGAGTAAGTCACAGGATGTTCCACAGCTCCTCAGTGCAACCACATAATGATCTCCTTTGTTTTATTCTTAGTTAAGCTTCATTCCTTCCCTCATTTCTTTCACTGGGAGTTTTTGTGTCAAAGAGCAGTCGGGCAGCTCCCAGCTGGTGAATCGCAGCTGTTAAATACTCTGGGATCACAGTGGAAGACAAGTCTACAGGTGTGGTATACACATGTACTGTGTAGTTGTGTGTGCACAGTGTCATTTTTATCCCAGGTGAGGAAGTTCACATCTTCCCCTCTGCTCCCTGCCTGCTGTGGAAAAAGCAACATTTGCATTTACGGGGGAAAAAAAAACATCCACGTCTGAATCTTTGTCGTTCAGTTAATCAGTTGGTGTGGTGCATTGCTGCATTTGTGTTTCACTGATAGATTACTGTTGTGTTTTCCATTTTTTTATTGCTTGGTCTACAGATTTAAGCCCAGAGGAGAACCACTAGACAACATCAGTATAGCCATCAGACAGTTCACATTTAAAACTGTATTACCCACCTTAAATCACAGTAATGTACAAGTGATCACACCAAATTTCAGTGGATTCACTGTGGGTAACATGGCAACACAGAGTTAAAAATGAAGAAGATAAGTTTCATCGGGACCAATATATCAGTAGTTTAAGTAAAAGTCTGGAGTGCAGCGAGTTCATTTTAAGGCAGATGTGTTTGGACTCTGCCTCTGCCTCACATGTCTCATTAGAAGCACCAGAGCTCTGAGTCTCTCAGTAACATTTCAAGTTTGGAGTCAAGTAAATATTAACAAGGTTTAATCTTAATTGGATGTTTATGAACTTCTTCAGTGATATGTCCCAATTTTTCTTACCAATGCTGCTTCTACCAGAGAGCTGCAAAACCATTTATGAGTCAAGAAGTAGAAGTAGTTTCATGTTCTGGTTAGTTTATCATCAAATGATTTCCCATCATGCCATCCCCACAGGGAAACTACCCACTTTTTACTGTTATATGAATTCAGATTCAGTCATTCCATTCATCAAACATGTATTTGATCACTATGTCTGTCATGTCACAGGAGGACCAGATAGGAGACCAATGTGTAAGCAGATATTATATGAGATAACAACATGACTGTGTCCAGTCAAACTGTGTGTTTTGTGAGAACAAACCTCAGTTCAGCTCCCTCTGCTGTCGGTGACCTGAGTCTCTGTCTCACCCTGAGGTAGAGTTTATTTTACACTGTCATGTTTATCTTTGCCTTGCACGCACAGAATAGAAAAGACTCACTGTCAGTAACATGGCTACAGAGTATCTAAAATTAGAAAGACAGCAACCAAAATGGCACAGTCCTTAATAATGGAGGCTGGTTTGTAACATATTAGTGGAGAGTGGACAGTTCAATGATCCTGTTTGAGTTACAGCCATGATGATGGTGCAACATTTCACCTTCTAACTCAAAGTCAACACTAACACTGCATCAATAATGAGACAACTACGTCATTCAAACACATTTAATATATATTAAGTCCATGCTAGTTGGCAGCTATACAATAACAATAAAAACACATTCAATATGGAATGTCAGATTATAGACTCTCTCTTTGCACAAGAATATTTCATCTAACTCACCTCTCTGCAGCATCACGTTTCACATCTAAAAATAGAGCATCTGCAGAGCTTCATGAAAAACAGCAGGCATCTAAAATTCCTCTTGTTTAAGTCTTTTCAAAAATACAGATGAATCTATTGTTGCAAACCGATCAACATCTCTTTGGCTACCTTTCATATTTCTCCTCCTGTTCTCATGACAGGTAGAAATGACACATTGTCTGATCACGAAGCGCTCAAACACAGACAAGACCCTCTTCCCTGCTGTAGTAGCTCTCAAACAAACTGTTGCCAGGAGGCAAGTGGAGTATTATGAGAATCAGTTACTGGGATGTGGTTGGTGAGAAAACTGTGACTGACCATTGACAAGCTGGTAATATGGACCTATAGTGACATAGTGACATGAGCTGCCCTGAACCACACAGGGATTCAGTTTCTGTCAGAAAGATGATGTGTGAACACACAGAGCTCAGCCACACACACACACACACACACACACACACACACCAAAACAGAAACATTGTGTTTTTGGAGCATGATTTAAGGGCCACACTGATGTTTTGTTCAAGATTAGCATCAGCAGATCACATCACATTGATTGTCAACCTCCTCCTAAAGTAGTCCTGACTGAGTCATCAACCATTAGGTTCAAGTTTATCATAATACAGAAGTAAAACTGGCTAGTTAGTTTGTCAGAAGTAATGTGTTGACATCACAGAGACTGTTTCCCTTGTGGTGCATTCAGGGACACTCTGAAATCTGGGATTTGGGAGTGCACAGTCTAAACATGTTTCATACATAAATGACAAAAGTGATGTTAAACATTCATGTGTGTGTTTTTGGAGCTCAAAAAAAGATTTTTTGGAATTTGAGCAATCAGCCAAGCTGAGGCCATGTATAATTTTCAAGATCTAAGCATTTTAACTCAAAGGGACCAGAATTTCTTTCACCACCATTGAAAGTGTACTGCTCCCTGAATTCAGTGGATGTCAGTCAAAAGAAAGAGCATCTTGATTATTCAAACGGACTGAGAAACAACTTCACATCTTGACCATCCAAACCTACAGGAAAACATCCTCTTTATGCAGCTTAGATGCTCTGCCACAGAGGAGTGGAAGATGTTTTATTTATCAGCTGAATTATCATTTTAATATTTTCCTTTACACTGTCTCCATACAGTCCTGAAATGGACTGAAACTAATGAGTGGGAGGAAATAAAGTAAAGATACTCTTTGGAAAACAGTAAAACAGTGGTGTTTAGGTGCACATAAAAACCAGAGATATGATCCTTCAAACTGCCTAAACTAATCCCATTTGTTCACACTTCATCCATCAGAACATCAAACAAACAGGAAGAGGCTGGACCCTGTGGCATGTGAACATGTAGATAACGAGTTGTGATTGTTACAGGATTTAAATCTGTCTCTGCATTTTAAGGTTCTGTCTTTAAGCCTCATTTTCACTGTCTGAGTTCCTTGGTTCCTCTTGCTGGAACAAAGGATTGTGGGCCAGTTTACACATGTCCTCTGCAGTCATCTCTCTCATCTTCCCATCCATACCAAGCTGCATGGGCTGGATCACGTTGGTCCTGCAGAGAAAGATGGTTAAAATGAAGTAAGTGCAGGCTTGAATTAGTCTGAAGCACTGAGAGCTAAAAGCTATGGAGGAATAACACAGTCCTGTATATACTGTCCAATTTAAGTTACAAAACACCGACAAATACACAAAATAGCCATTTTCATTTATATAGTGAATCAGATCCTCAATTATCCAGTAAACAACACAGTGGCTGCACTGTGTTAGCCCTGCTCTGAATCCCTGCAACATTTCATTCAACACGATCCACTGACAGTAAATATCAAAAAGCACTGTTGTTTTTTGATTAATGATAACATTAATTAAGGTACACTCACTGACAAACACAGTGCATTTCCCCTGACTTCATAATAAAAAAAATAGTCTTTCAGGAACGTTGTCACACACTCAGCTCACAATACTGTAAATTTATCACACATATAGAAATAGTTTTAATGCAATAGATACTGATTTCACATTTTCAGTGAAAGCATGTCAGTGACATAGGGACATTCTCAGTTTTTCTGATTGCTGTATATTTTAGTGTTATGTTCAGCTTTCTATTGTGGGTACAGAACATAATGTTGCCATGGTTTGTGTCTTTTTTTCCGTGTTGAGTTCCTGTTTTATTTTGAAGTTCCTGTCTTGTCTTCCTGTCCTTTCCTTCCTGTGATTACCTCATGTGTCTCACCTGAGTCTGATTGCACCACCTGTGTCTCGTTTCTCGCTTGTGTATTTTACCTCAGTGTTTTCCCGTTGCCCTCTGTTGGATTGTCTGCGTTTGTCCCCTGTGTTGGTGCTCAGTGTCCCAGTGTTCCTGCTCGGTGTTTCCTGCGTGTGTTTTTCCTCGTGAGTTTAATAGATTACTTTTGTTTCGCCTGTGTTGGTGTCTGCACCTTGGTCCAGTTATTCCAAACCTTGACAAATGTGGGAGTTTGAACCAGCGCACGTACCCTGTATGTATGTGTTTGTGTGTGTTGCGCTGTGTTTATCAACCTGGACAGTTTGTCAAACATCTGGACCAGCTTCATGGCTTCATATTCCTTCTGCTCCTCTGTCATTCCCTCCATGGGATTCGGTTGATCCTCTTCCACGACTCCTGTTATTGGGTTTATACTGGAGACAAAAGACAAACAGAAAACAACAACATTTGACAAAAATTTGATCAAAATAACCTAACCCTCATTTAATGTCATCTGAACCCAGCTGTGTTGTCTTGGTTAACTGTAGCTCAACACTGACTGTTGCAGAAAATGTCTGAACTAGTGCAAAAGGAAGTACAAGATGCTGCAGATCCAAAGCTCTACTGGATGAGAGTCTATAGGCAGGTCTGTGATGCACATAATGACCTGACTTAATACAGCTATGTTGGAACAGGGGCATCTACATGAAGTGACTGCCACTGACAGGAGGCCAAAGACTGTTGACTGCTCATGGAAAAACAGTTCAGAGTCTCTGGTCCTGGAGAAGATGGGCCTCCTTTGTTCTGTTGTGGATGTGACCATTCAGGAGATGAAGCAGACTGTCCACTAATCTTATCAAAAGGTCAGTCCACATTTGAATGTGTGTGTATAATTAAGGAAAGAGCTGTGGGTGCATATGGTTTTCATTGTAAAGCACATGTGGTCAATAAGACTAAGAAAAGCTCCATATACAGTCTATTTACCACATAGGCAACAACAGAGGAACCTGCAGTTGAAGGAACAGCCTGGTCTGAAGCAGCTGTTTTCACTGGACCTGTCACCTATCAACAATAAACACCATTTTCGAGCTGGTAAGTGTACCTGGTCTCCTTAACTGATGACTGACTGTTGCTGTGTTGTACTGTTGTAAGACCTGCAACCTCATGTCTTGGAGACTCAGGTGAGGAGCAAATGAAAGCTGTCAGCTGGCAGTAAATTGCATCGGGTGGTGGAGGGCTGATAGTAAATCCAATCATGAGGTTCTGTTTGCATTATCTTCACCTCACACCAGCATGTTCTCCTGAATCCTCAGGATACTCGAGTACAACAAATCTGATTGGACCATTCTCTGGTGCCCAGAGGGCCGTAGCAAGTGTGAAGAGGTGATAATATCTTGAGGCTTGGTTAGTTCAGGTGTGTCTTGAAATTGCAGATGGGTATTAAGAGGCCAGACAGACTGTGGCCAGTGTGGTCACAGTTGTTATCCAATTACCAAGATGTTTAAGTGCTCAGTCCCTTGAGAGAGCTCTCAACCAGATTCCTGTAAAACCTCTCAATCAGGAGGACCAGCTCTTCACCCAGTCTACATGTGCTTCTCAAGCTGATTTGAAAACTACCAAACATTATTTTTGGAAAAGGTGCAATTAAACACAACAGTGAGTTAATATGACACAGTGTTGAGGTGGTACTGACTGGTCCTTGGCTTCTTTGTACTCCTCAGTCTCAGAGTCCTCATCTTCAGAGTAGACTCCAGAGTCTCTGCCTCCCCTCAGCAGTCCCCTTGCAGCCAGCAGACCTGCAGCATTACCGTATCCAGTGTACTTAATGAACCTTGAGACTGGATAGAAAACATATTGATGTTACTGTTAATATAGCAGCACATGAACACATAAAGAGACACAACTTAATCTGAATCTTAAAGTGAAAGCTGTACCAAGATCTAGGTTTTATTATCCACATCAAAATCAAATTGTTTTAATTGTTTGGACAAGATTTATTTCTGTAGAGAGGCAATCATTTTAACATGATTTGCACCGGTGAGTGATTTTAATCATGGAGAGGGGTTCAAATCACATAACATTTGTTTAATCTTAGCTAACTGTACAATTGATCAGTTGTGATGGTCAATGTCTTCAAATCAGCAACACAAATCATGTTTTTTTTTTATTTTATTTTTTTTAAAAAGAAGTTTTTCTCACCACTTTCTTTGCACAGAACAAAGAGGAATTCTGCAGCACAATCCTTGACGTCGGTGTCGATGTATGTCATGAGGCGAACTAGTTTGTTCCTCAGGGCGCTGCCCACCTCTGGTCTGTTCTTCACATCGCGCAGTGGGGGCAGCACCTAAGCACAAACATACACTAATGGGATACCTGAGCCATCAAAACACAAGGAGTGTTGATAATTAATCTTTTGAGGATGGATTTAATTTGCCTCAGCCTGGCACTGACCTTTGACCTCAGGAACTTCCTGGTCTCTCGGTGGATGCGGCCACTCTCAGTCAGTAAGTTCAGTGCTGGGAGAAGGGTCTCCTTCAGCTTATGTCCCTTTTGAAATTACCAACAAACTTTTACTTTCAAACAACTTCACAACAAACGCAAATGGTCAGCTGGACTACAACAGCAAGCCAAGCTCCTGCACCTTGGCTTGAAGCTAGTATCATCTGCTGGAGGACGAGCTCCTGATTCCTGCATTAGCTGAGACGGTGGACAGGAAGAGGGACAGGTGGGAGGGGTGGAGTGGTTTTGTTTCCAGTCTCACGCTAGCTTAACCAAAATTATATGACCTTGTTTATAATAAACCAGAATTATTCTTATCAATGTAAATGTAATTTGTTACATTCCTCCACAGTTGGGAATATGCTACATTGAATCTTTGTAATGAGCCACTGATTACAGTGAGTTAGTTCACTAAACTCTTTTGACATGTGGACATTTCACAGGATATTTTCACAGTGTCTTTGCTGCTTTTACATTAGCTTTTCAGTAGTTAACATACACCTCCACCTAGTGGTAAAACACATTACTGCTTAAAAATAGGCAAACAACATAGTTCATAGTGAAAGACTTGTCTTACCCGGTCAAGTCTTCTCTCCATGAACTCCAGCAGCATGTTGACAGCATCCATGTTGACCCCCATGTACTCAATGGAGCCTTGTTGCACCTTGGGCATCAACAGTACATCCAAACAGGGCAGAGGGAGGTTACCCAGCAAATTAACAGTATGGCTGAGAAAAAGAGGTGGGGGTGGGGGGCAATGACTGTATCATTCAAGTTATCAGTGAGCAGAAATACACGCAACGCAACACGCATAAGTAATGTGTGTGTTGTCCTACCTGTGGAACTCCTCGGTCCGCTCCTCTCCATCTGCATGGCTCATCAGACAGTGTCTAAGTATGGCTACCACATGTCTGTACTCTGCTGCCTCTTCCTTCACACACAGATGTTACAGTTACACACATGTTGTTAAGGTGTTCATATTTTATGGATGTCCCTAATTTATATCACAAGCTTTCCTGTTGCTATTGCTGTGGCTATTTGATCTTCTTCTCTCAGTACGTCAATCAGTGATTTGGAGCTGACTGATGGTCCAAAGAGCGTTGCATAAAATGTGTCAACAACCACTGGGTGGACTGCAATGATGGACTGAAATCTATGTACTTGAAATATCTGAAAATCTACTGGATGGATTGGCATAAAATCTGGTTCAGACATTCATGCCCACCTCAATATAAATTGTAATAGCTATATACTTTTCCTTCAGTAAGTTATATTTTGTCTAACGTTTTGGTTAACACCCACCAAGCTGAATTAGACAGTGTTGTATCGTAATGAGGTCATACACAGAAAGTGTTTGTTTTTTAACATTAAGTCAGTTATTAGAATTAATGACTTTTGACAATGTAATTCACAATCATCAGTAGATCATTGATAAGGACACAGCTGAAATGATTAGATTATCTTTGGTACCTCATCAACCTTGCGCCTTGCTGTGTCGAAAGTGATATTGAACAATATTTTCAGTATCTCCATGGCTTGTTCTGTCTGTTGCCGACTCAGCGGGGGCAGCTCTTCGGGTGGGACGTCCTCTAATCCTGCCCTTGCCGTCTCCAATGTATCTGGCCAAGACAGACCCAGCGTGGCATCCAGCTGGTTGCCTAGATCACACAGGACAGGATGTCTGACTGATTGACTCTTTGTCCCGTTTGTCTACAAAACCGTAACTTTTCATAAAAGATTGTCAAGTAATGTTTGATCATTGTATTGTTTTACATTTGTGTTGTTGAATTGAGAACATCATCTGTGGTACAGATGTTGATGAGATCAGAAAGTTACCCTGATGATTTGTAACGTAAAACTTATGTTGGTTACCTGGTTAACCACTGTGGTTACAGATAGAGTTAGCAGTTAGTTACCTAGCAGACTGATGCCATGGAGCTCCCGGGCCAGCTGTGCCCTGACGTCCACTCTCAGCGCAGTCAGCAGGAAGGTGAGGCGCAAGTCAAAGAAACGCACCTGGACAGAGAGAGCAGTGACACAGAGACTACCACACAGTCTTCAGAGTGGGGCTAAATACTGAACTGACTATTTCCTGTTTTACAGTTGTTGACTCTTTTAGGGCCAAATCTTGTTTGGCTCCTTTGGTCTGAGACATGTATGAATGTATTTGAGAAGTTTGGCCGATGATGATGATGTTGTTGTTGTAAAACTAGAGTTGATCCTTCTCAGTTGCATGTCTCCAGCAACTAATTGAAATTGTGACTAAATGTTTTGTTGGGTCACTTTAACCTTTGACAAACAGTCTAATCAGTTCATCCTTGAGTTTGTTCATCCTAGTTGCTCAAAGCCTTCCTGGGGAGTTGTGTTCATGAAAATGGGACAGATGGACAATCTAGCAACAACTGCTGTCAGTGTGGAAGCATAAAAACATTTGCAATTGGTCCCATCGCCTTACAGCTCAAGAAAACTGAGGGCAATAGTGGGAAAACATGCAAACACACTAAAATACATGGAAACAACACACCACCATATATAGTTTCTCTTGCTTTGAGGCAACAATGTTCATACCTCGTGATTCCAGGTGGGATCATGACACTGCTTCAGCCTCTCTGCCACTCCCTTTATCAACTCGAGATCTGCAGCCACTACCTGTCATCCATCCATCATAGATATCACAGATTAGCATCAACACAATCTGAGGATTTCATGTAAATAGGTAGAAAAAGACACAGAGCATAGAAAGACAGACCTGTCCTGTCTCATTGTGTAGCAGGATGTTACAAATGGACTTGAGAGCCTCGACAATCACTTCTTGGTCAGGGTTTTCTGATGGAGGGGAGGCTTCTTTTACCTCACCGGATACATCAGCTGCCTCCTCCTCTTCTCCCCCCTCACCCTCCACTAGGAAGAGAAATCAAGCAAAAGTCAAGTTCAACTTATATTTAGACTACTTTTAGGATAATGGTCTCATGGGAAGAAGAGACAGATAAACATAGCTGCTGGTAGAAGAGTGGGTAGACACAAATATGAGCAGTTGGATTCTGTGCATGAATTGTGAGCAACATGCATAACAAGAATCCAAACACAGAATGACTGTAAAGATATTAGGCTGCAAATACTCACAGTATAATTGATAGGGACACAAAAATTGATGACCCTGGCTTTGTGACTTTTAAAGCTAAAACACAAGTGCATCTCTGCCAGGTTCCTCAGTATCTGTTGTAAAGCTATTTTTGCCTTTATTCCCTTTAACAGCAACAGAGTGGATGACATGCAGAACCACAGGCTGATCTTGAACACACATCACTATGAACAGGACCACGCTTTCTGTGTGCACCCTCTGCCTGATGAGCCACTGAGCACTCTTCACTGATCAGAGTCCCCTGGAAACACTTTGTGTTGTGAGTATTTCCAGCTCATGTGTAGTTACAATGATGAGGTTTTCTAATACTGTGTCTGTTCACATGTGTTCTTGCTGGTTGCAGTGCATTGAGCTCTCAGGGCCACTGTATAAAAGACTGAATGAAATACTATAGTTTCAAATTAGAAATGTCACTTTCAAAACTATACTTCACCTAAAAGCCAGCCTTACAAATATA
This sequence comes from Selene dorsalis, assembly GCA_900303245.1. Taxonomy (NCBI): domain Eukaryota; kingdom Metazoa; phylum Chordata; class Actinopteri; order Carangiformes; family Carangidae; genus Selene; species Selene dorsalis. Next base: position 37,045 of record OMNW01012473.1, on the reverse strand, counting down.
CTTAATTTCAACAACATTTCATTAGCGTTACATTAGCGTTTGTAATCATCTCTAAATGCTATCTCTGCATGCAGCATGCATTTCAACACTAAGCAAACTAATGGGACTTGTTTCTTTCTTCAACTGTCAGTGGATTTGGGGAGTTTAATGAGAGACACAATACAACAGAAACACCAGGATATAATTCTTCAAATGTGGCAAAATGAAAATATTTGACAGGGATTACCTTGGCCCTCCTCCGGCTTGTTGTGGGTGGGAGTAGCAGTGCCAGTCACGGCAATACCAGCGTAGCGGGCGAGAGTGGACATGGCAGAGCGGTTGATGAAGGGGTCCAAGCAGTGTTTGTCTCTGGACAGGATACGAACTGTTTCTAGACATGCCAGCAGACAGGAAGGCTGCAACTCCCTATTCAGGAAACCGAGCACCAACTCACCCAGATGCTGTGTCACAAAACAGATGTATACACCACAGCAGTGGTGGAGTGGTTAGTACTGATTTTTAAGGTACACACATTCAGAAAGATTAGTGTCCAGCTCAGCTTAACATATATATCTGTAGGTGTAATTTATAAATCACAAATGAACCAGGTTACAGCTTTGGTAAATCTGAACTGCAACATTTTTAGTGAATCTGACAGCAGAATATTTCAACTACAACAGGCTATACCGCCAAATGTGTGAGAGGGAACGGGACTTTCGAGAGACGTCTGTATCTATGTTGCTGCTGCCTTGCTGTTTTATGTATGCTGAATATTTTACATGGTTGAGATCTTTCTGTTCTGACAGTTCTTCAGAAACTTACAGTAGCCTATGTCGGCTGGCTGACAAAGCAGTCCAATGCAGGCAGCTAATACTGGCTCTGATAAATGCGTCTGCTAAGCTGTCTTGCATAATATCTTTGTGCACTCTGAGTGGAGGTGAATGCTCAAAGCATGCACATGTCGGTTGGATAACGAAGGCACGTGAAAGCATGTAAGCTGCACCTGAACGCTGAACTCACTTGTCTTTCTTTTTTCCCCTGTACATGTAGTATTAGTTTCATCCTGTGCTGTCTGGGGAAGCTAAACTGAACAATAACTAACAAGCACTGTCGGTTTATTAAATTGTTGCCTTGCTAGTGTTGCTGGTCTCAGACTGTGACCTATGCAGTGGATGTAAACAAGCCAAAGAGGTATCTGCTGCTCTTCATCAGAGGTGAAGAAGAAAGGCCAACACACTTCATATAGCATACGTGATGATCTTTTTTTTTTTAAAGATATTGGTGACTTGGTTATAGGAGAAATTTTATCTCTGTTCTCTTCTTAAAGATATTTAAACATGATTTGAAAGCAGTTTCAGACGTATTTGGACCTTTCTAAAACACTGTTCTAATGCTCTAGACTACCAGTGACTCGCTTTCATCAGTTCAGAGGTCAAATTTCATCAAAACTTAATATATACTGTGTCTCAGGTCTGTCTCTCCCACTCTGTTTAAAGTGAGGTGTTGTTAGGAGCATTGATGACCAACAAACACCTGGTCAGAGGTCAGCAATCTGGTGTTTCACTGTTATTTCAGTAACACTTTATCAAGAGAATAATATGCAGCTACATAAGCAAGTGCACACTGTGCCTGTAATACACAAGCAGAGTGTGCTGAGAAAGCATTCAGATTTTAAGATACAGATCAGATGGAACATAATACAGCCTCAGAAGATCAGAGTAAATCATTCATTAGCACCAGGTCAGTCTGAGTTCTGCATTGTGCTATTGCAGTTCATCAAACTGCATTGATATCATGTCTCACTACTTCTCATCCGTGTGTAAAGCTCTATGCTGTTCATTTGTTGTCTGATTTTTTTTATTGAACCTCTGAACTGATTAAGAGGGAAAGGGACTAATCCAACACATCTACACACAAACACACATTTTTATCTTGGATCAGTCTCTCACTGAGAGATAAAACACCCACTGTCAGTTCAAAAGCAGTGATATCTTAATTTTCCTTCCATGATTTAACTTCTGCAATAAATTACTTTCATTAGGACCAATCCACCTCCTTATTTTTGGTTGTAGGGTTACTGGGTTAACTGTGGGCTCTGTTTCTCTAAGGGAGAGGTGTAACGTGTTGACTTCTTATTCATACCTTTTGTAACTTCCCTTCCTAGACAACAGACATTCACACACAGGGAGAGACACGATAGAGTGAGAGCATGTTAGAAAAGGTGTTGGTGTAAATGTGCATCTGTTCCTGCACTGGTGACTTAGATGTTAAGGAAAGTGCATTTGCAAGTTACAAGATTTTTCTTACATATTTTTAGATTTTTAGATAAATATTTTATGAACTTCAAAACCTGACATGTTCTTAAAATACTGTTAAAAAAACACAGTGCATGTCAAAGCATGAATCTTATTTGTGTGACAAAACTAGAATGAGTAACCATTAAGAGAATTGTGATTTTTATTTTTTTCAATCAACTAGCAGCTAGTATATGTACAGAGGTAGTGTTGGGTGGGAAGTGTCAGGAATACCTCTCTGTCCTGCTCTTCTTCTCTGCTGAATGTAAAGCACTGGTTCATCTGAAGAATACAAAGGCAGAAGGAATAAAGAAATAAGTGGGATTATGAGAGATGAGAGAAAGGAGGAAGAGGCAGGAAAACAGAAGAAACCAGATGATAAAAAGGAAGCAAAAAACATTACACTGTGAATCTTAAAGCTCTGTCAACAATTAAAGATAGAAGTAACCACAAGGTCTTTATTTCTAATTCCCCCCCATTTGACATGTATAATCTGTTATACAAACTCTCATTTCAGTCTACTCCTGTTTATTGTATTAAAGGAGATATATTATGCCCCTTTTCCACAAATGAAAATAGTTCCCAGTCTGCTTCAGTCAAAACATGCTTCAGTCAAAATCCCCCAAGGATCAAACATCACAGCTCTTTACATCCACTCAAAACAGCCCTGTTCACAACAGCTGGTTTCAGTGCCTGTCCCTTTAAATGCAAATGAACCACTGTTGCCCCACCCCACCCCTTCTACCTGTACCGGTACCCACAGCTATGGATGGTATTATGTAAATTCGAAAAATAATTACTTCATTGTCAGACAATGGGAACAGCTCGTAAAACCACATGGATTTCAATCTAAGGAGCAGATTACAGATTTCTTTTGTCAATTCTCACATTTTGGAGGCCGGAAGGCAAGACAGACACCAAATATATGTTGAAGAGCCTTCAGAAAGTGATATTTCCATGATATGTCCCCTTTAAAGTTACTTTACTTCACATTCATACAAACTATAAACCTCTTACCATTTCAGATTAAAAGCCCTCTAGCATTTCAACAGAGAGACGCTTTATTCCTTAACAGAGACTTTATTGCTGTGCCAGTGTGCTACAGTGAGTGTACTGTCTCTCATCTGTGTGGTTACTGGTTACATTTTTATCTACAACAATGGGTTGGACATAACATGAACATATTGTCAAATTAAAGCCGTAGACATGATGCATAACAGGCGTGCACATTATATGACCGGTATCAGTGGTTTATCCTCCTCTGGTCTGTGTTTCCCTGCCTCAGCCGAATTATTTGTATCCCCAAAGAAGACAAAATTTCTCCCCCAACGTGACACTGTTGTGTTGGTGAAAGTTGATTTCAAATGTGTTTCTACTGAATATTCACATGTATGATTACATTTGAATATGCAGAGAGAACAGGATGAAGACAGAACAAGGCACATGGTTGGACTAGGGGATAAAGTTTGCCCAGGACAAATATAGTTTATACTCTTGTTTTATCATTTTCTTCATACAAGATCTTTGTTTACAAGTTGACAAAGTCTCACACCTGGGTTAATAATGACTTTTCCCAAGATTCCCCAGGTTAGCCATACAAAATACCTCATTTTGACACTGACGACTGAATCCAGGAGTTTCTCAGTCACTTTGATGCCATTCACACTACAGAAATATCTTTCTCACAACTCTTACAACAGTTCATGTTTCCTTCGACACTCATTAGCATTTCTCATTGTATTTGTACAAACATCCACTGTATCCTCATGCCTTCAGACCTCAGACTTTTGTACCTTCAGACCTCTCACCCACTTTGATCGAGTCCTGCATTGCATCAGTGTTTTCAATCACATCACTTTAAGCTTTAGTCATACATGTATGAAAAAGCAAGGTCAGTCATTTATTTATATATATATAGATATACTCCATGTAGCATGACTTTACTCCACTACTATTTATATGATCTTCTCAGTTTGATGGCTTCATTTTGTTGTCTGATGCATAGTTTTGTTTCAGATGCAGATTTTTTTTTAACTAATCGCAACTAAGAAACATCTAAATCAATTCTGTCAAATGCCAAACTTTTTCTACAGTAGTATTTTTTTCTTTTTCTTCCTCTATTTTTTTTTTTTGTTTGTTTGTTTTTTTGGATAAACATTGATCTAAACCTAAAGCTCCACTGTCCTCTCTAGTCTTACATATATGTTTCCATTGTGTTGTAAAGTGACAGTACAATAATCTACTGAGAGGAGTGACATGCAATGCTGAAACAGATGAAGGATGAAGCTGCTGACACACTGACATGTGAACAATACTGACAGGGCCTCAAGGTGTGAATGTGGTCATTAGATAGATAGACAGATGGACAGATAGATAGATAACTGTAGATATACTATTATTAGGCGTTTGCTGCCACGTTATCCTGCACTTAAACAGTAATCTCCATTTCTGTAACTATCCACTTCATAAGGTGTTGCAAGAAAGGGTTAATCTTCTCCCCTAGCCTATCAGAATCAAGAATTCTCAATTGGCCATGGAATGAAAATAATAATAAAGGAAGTAAAACAATTCTCTTGTTGTGCATACATCCCCTCTGGCGTTAGGACTGTGTGGTCACAGCTAAGAAATGATCCTGCAGCATCTGGCTAACAGCACAGAAGTGAACATACTGAAGAAAGCATACAACGAATCAAGCAGCTTATATGGCAGAGTCTTGTCGCCTGCAGCACTAAGCTCCTCTTCTCTGAGAGCGCTTTAGTAGAGTAGGATCTGACCAGGCTGTAGGAATCTCTATTTGTGTATCAGCGAATCTAATCCTATTGCCTTTGAGATCAACTCCCACATGGCTAGAGGCTCTGTGACTGAGAGAACCACGCAGCGCTGCTTACCTGGGGTTAGCAGCGCTGCATGTCCTTAAGCTCAAGTGCACTGAAAGCCTGGGATACAGCTGCTCTTTAGCATACTTGGGGAAGTTAAAGGCAAGTGCATCAGTCAAAGCAACCATTCCTTGAATCTTCTGTCCTGTAAAACTGAAAAACACTGTCTGGAAACACAAATATTCTAATAAGTAAATAATACGTGATAACTGATCAAGTGTAAATCTCCTATTTGTGTAGGGTGTCATGTTTCCCACTGTGGCCTCCTCTCATTACTGCCCCCTGAGGCTGGAGAGCCAAAAACATCCAGTGGTGCTTGACAGCTGAAGAGAACGGCAGATGTAGTCACTGTTTTCCCCCTACGGTCATAAGCTGTGATGATGAACCCATTTGACACTTGAAAACAAACTTCAACAAGTGACACGAAGAAGATGTATGTGTTATTGTAAACATGAGAAAAGGGGATAGAAATGGGTGGTGAGACTGCAAATTTTCTCTCAGTGAACGAGCTCCGCACTAAGTGGTACAGGAAGTGGTACTTAAAATCATATACTCTCAGTGGAGGTTATGGATGGATGGATGTTTTGAGCTTCGCCATCCAGTCACTTCTGAAAGCAGAACTTGAACTTTGGGATGTTTGCTATTTTGGTACAGTCAACTGTAATGACAATGATCTACAAAAGCTACTGTCCACTCAGTAAACACTATCTACCACACACACACACACAGTCAGAGAGCAGCTGGTGAACAAATGGAGCTTTTAGCAGCTAAAGAGACATTTCCTCACAAGTTGATGAAAACAACTCTGCACTACATTATAGCGGAGTAAATACTGGATTTATATTTATTGTCAGGCTAATGTTGCTCTGTCTGCTAGATGTGTGTGCTGTTATAAGGCTCAGAGTTTTGTCGGCTGCCCCCTAGCGGCCACAAACATCAGTCAATTAAGTCCTTAAACTGGTTTAGTCTATCTTAGACATGCAGGAAACAATCAAGCTTGATTTTATTTCAGTGGTTAAGCCTCAGTGGTGGAAACACGAAAGCAAACTGTGTCGCATATGTTGTCACGGCGTTTGACACATATTAAGAGCGTTTTATCAAAGATGGTGCAATAAAGACCTGAAGCTTCCCAGGGATGATGATGATGATGATAACACCGTGTTGTGGAAAAACCTACAGTCATCCCATGTCTCCTGCGATCGAGCTAATACAAGCGACATCATCTGGTAGCTGACATAAAGTTTGAACGTGTATTACGTGTTGTTCTTTCACTGCCGTGTTCATGTTTACCTCCTTGTTGTAGCCCTGTAAAGCCATCAACGCAGCGTCCTGCTCTCCCGTCTCCATCTGCTCTATGATGCTACTCAAATCCATTTTCGTCGCCATCGGACTAGCTGGAGCTTCCTCCTGGATCCACCGACAGAGAAGGAGTGTGTGTGTGTGTGTCTGTGTGTATCTTTGTTTCTCAGATTGTAGCTATATACACGCTATGGTCTGTCACCGCCCACAGATGACTGCATGATGTCTCTGCTCTGACTCCCTGACAGCCGGCGAGAGGCGATTAACGGAGAGGATTTGTGCAGGCTAAATGCTGCGTTCAAGTGTCCCATAAAGACGACGGAACGAATTTGCTGAGTTAATAAAAGGACATTATAATAATAATAATAATAATTATGATAATAGTTATTATTATTATTACTATTATTATTATTAGAAGGTTCTATGTTTGATTCCTCACACAGTCTGAATATCAGGCGGTTACGTTTCTCTCTAAACTGCCCGTAGGTGAGAAAGTGATCGTGTTTGTGGATAGATAAGCGGCTGTAGTCGATGGATGGATGGATTAACATTGTTTCATTTTTATTCCCTTTGTTTATTACTTTGTTAGGTATTGTGGAGTGGAAATGTGGTGGAAATTCTTAAAGTAGGTCTATTCTTTACTGCCTAACGAAAAGTGCTATACAAATAAAGTTTCATTTACTGACTGATTGATTGGTTGTGATCTTCATCGTGGCAGATCTCTTCTCCCCTGATCTGGGCTTTGTGGCAAAGTGTCTGGAGGAAGTTTCTTCATCTCCACACTGCTGTCCAATCAACTGAGTAGACCCCAGTCAAGGTGTAGAAAAACAAGAGAGACCGAGGAACCTCTTGGCTTTTATATAGGAGTTTATTTTGGGCCTCAATATGCTTGTCTTGACATTTCCTACATGTTCATGAGACAATACAAATACAGACTCTATGAATCCCAACATAGCTCAAATCTTTTGCTTACAATGTGGATATTTTTGTTACATTAATGATAGTGTCTAACCCTTGTACTGTACATTGAATATAGTGATAAACATGGAAGTGTATGGATATAGGTCAAGAAGTCTAAAACATTTTACAGTTATCATCAGCAAATAGACAAAAGTTATTTTTGTTGTATGTGTTGTTTATTGTTTAATTTGTTTGATGTTCACTATTAAACCAAAATATACAGTTATACTATCACAGTTTTACAGAGCCTTAACTTCCGTTCAACATTAGTTGGTTAGTTTAACATCAGTGCAAAAAAGACAGTGTAACCATTACTACCAGTTTGCCATATGTCTTCTTTGGGATAAACCATATATTTTTCAAAATGTATTTAATGTGCACATGTTAGTCTATGTATGTAAAACCTACGACGAATAAGTTTCAGCGGTTAATTTACATTATTTTTTTCAGTATTGATCAAGACAAGACAAAAATATCCATGTTCACTTGGTTATACTTGCCGTGCATTTGACTATGAAGCGATGGTGAAAATTATTTGATCTACCACCAGCCTCAGTCATTTGGGCGTTCCTCAACGAACCAAAGGCGTGTACGAACTGTGCGAGTACGTTCGATTTATAATTCAGAGAAAACGTGCGGGTGGGACTAATGTTGAACTTCCCCCCATTTTCACCCAAATAGAAATTTAACAACAAATCAGATATACTGTACGGAATTCTTTACTTCTCAAATTGCAACTTTTTTATTAAAGAAAGACAGTAAACAACACATTATAAACTCCGCTCTTCCGGCACACACAGCATTCGTGCTTCTCTAAAATGACGTCTTGAACTGACACGCTCTCTAACCAATGAAATTTCGAGACCTGGTTTGAGCGATAGGCTTGTAACCAATCGCTAGACAGCGACTGTTTGAGTGACAGACGCTGCAGTTGTAGTGGGGGAAGGGGTCGCTGAAGTTGACGGAACCGCCATCTTGAAAAGTGCCCTCCGATGATCTACCTTTTCGCGCCTGTCACAATCCGTTTTAAACGTACTATTTTCCCCACCGGATTTTCGTGTTATCTCTGCGTTCGTTTTGTCAAGGCCCAGGGCTAATGGCAAGTTAAGGTACATGCTGGAGACTCGCCGTTTACCGTTGTATATCGGTAAGTACACTTGCCAGCCCATGCACTTGGTTGGTGCTGAAGAGACGATTAGCCAGCAGTCTTCTGATAGCCGGCTAACGTTAGCTGGTTAGCAAGAAGCATACTTGGCCATCTTAACACTGTTGTCAGACACTCTTGGTGTACCTCTAGCAAGGATATGGGTGACGTTAACATTATATCGCAGTTCTATTAGGTATAATGACACCGAGGAGTTATTTAGTTGGCCGACGTGCCAGCCAGTTAACGTTAGCCCTTAAACTCACCGATACCGTTTAACTCGACGTCTTCTCCGACGTTAGTTTGATGATTCCGACTTTAGGTGGCCAGGTTAGCTAACAATAGCTAACGGTAGCTAGTGACGTTAGCTTGTTTGCCTGAGCCGGTGTGTCTCCGTTGCGTTAGCGGTAACTGTTGGTCTGTTTTGGGCCCTGGTATGTAAATGGACTGACGTTGCTGTAAACGTAGCACTTAGCCAGCTAAACGCAAGAAACACTAACCAGTCGCACCGTATACAAGGGAGAGAACAGCTTCAATTATCCACTGCTCGCCTGGCGTTTCAACCCACGTATACGTTGGATAAATATCCGAAATAAAGCAACACTATAACAGGGCCATCATGTGTTTTTCATGAATGCTGACTTTGCGTGCGGTTGCGGGATAACAGGAAAATGGTGTAAATATTGGTCATGACTTAAGGAGACTACTGTATATTGAGAGAAAGCTGTGCCTTGACGTGGCCTAGTCTGCTGGTTTGAGGCTATTACCTGGAATTGAATGTAAATGAACCTACATTGTGATAGTTTAGGTTTAGGCAACTGTTGATTTGGGTAGGAAACGTTGTTGTCTGTCTCTCCTCTAGGACATGCGCACACTGCGTACTTGGGTAACTTAACACCAGCCAAGTTTGACTTGTCTGTCAGTGACTGCTCAGGGCAATGTTGTTTGGCTCTTAGCAGCGGCATCAGGCAGTCCAAGTTTGTTTTCTTGAGGTTGTACTTCGTTGCTTAGGGTATTTTATTGTTTCTCACCTTTAGTACACGTGTCGCTGTTGTTCTGGTGCGTTTTGGGGCTAATTAAGGTTTAATCATTACAAGGTGATGAAAGTTCTCTTACTTGATTGAGATTAACCAGACTTTGTACAATTCTCAATGCATTTTATTGTTATAAAACGCACCTGTAACAGAGTATAAGTAATAATAAATGATTAATCGGTAATTAACAAAAAGTTATAACATTTACAATAATCTATCTAATCTATATTTTCTTTAGTATAAGTAAAGAACTATACTAATGGAGCTATGCATACAAAGCCCATATTTTCCAAGCAAGAAAATCATTTATTTGAAGAAATATGTTCAGCAGTTTTACACACACTGCCATGTCATGGTTGGTAAATGGTGGAAAGCTGAGGCAGCTGGTCAGTGGTCATAAGTTAGAAACTTTAATAACCCAGTTTCTAACTTATAAGTGTGATATCTGATGAATGAGGTTGCAGAGAATTTGTGAAAATTTCAGTGCAGTTGAACTGGTGGCATACTGAAGGTGAATGTGTCTGCATCACACAAATACTTCATTACAAAGTAACAACAAATTCTGATTAGACTTTAATTTGGATTTTGGATTGTAATAATTATGATTAAAGTTATTAGTAGCAATTTGTCTCTCCTATAGCATTACCTTCACTGTACTCTTTAATTATTATGCTCTCTCAGAAAATATCCTTGTAGATAATGACTTGACTTGGAATCAGTCGTGCTGAAAGTAAGGAACATTTGTGATGTGCGAGAACACTGTCCAGTATTGTGAAGATAAGATGACATGCATTTGAAAAAACAAAAACATTCCTGACCTTTCTCATTAATGATTTAATCACTGTGCAGCGCAAAGGCTACCAGCAGCATGTATGGTTGCCTTTTGGAAATAAGTCAATACACCTTAAATGTCAATATTTTAACTTTTAATACTCTGTCTATTTGCTCTCTATATGACATGTTTTATAGGTGATTAGATCTGTCTCTCAGACTCAGTTCAGTTTATTTACAAATCATTTAAACCACAGATACAGTTCGTAATCTCTAGCAAGATAAAGACTGTTTGTCTAGTGGATATAAAGATAATGTAGGTCGTAAAGAGCTGCTCCTCAAGGTTATTATATCTTAAACATGACCAAACCGTCATTTCAGCGAAACTAGAACAGGTTGAATTACTTTTTTCTTTCAGTTTTTCATTATTGACACTACACTTGTTCACGCTACAGAGGAACACTTGGGCAGAAACCAACACAGTGCCATCTCTTGGACTGGCAGGCTATACTCATACCAGAAAAGATGTGAACCAGTGCTGTTCTAGGACAGAAAAATATGAATCTTTTTTTGTGTGTGTGAATTTATGAATCTATCTTGAATCTGCTGATGCCTTTTTTTTTGCACATCTCTAATGTATAACATGTTAGATTAACTCAACACTGTTGTCTCACTGTGTGAGTTCTCCTTTTTTTGACTGTTAAATCTTTATAGAAATTTTATTCTTTACAGTGTGAGTCCTCTTTTTAAAGCATTGATCTGGCTCTGTGACTACCTCCACTGACAACTCAAATGCCTCAACAACGGCCCCTGTATTCTTACCTTTTTTCACACAGTATGGCAAGGAAGAACAAAACTGCGACATTCACACCTTGAACAGGCTTTATAAAGCTGCTATAGTCTCAACTGATGCTTCTCTGTAACATCATTTCAGTAGTCATAAATTTATTGCTGTATCTCGTATACCACCAAAGTCATATTTTCATCATGAAAGTGATACAAGCATGTCCACTAAACACATGAAAAAAAGACTGTCAGTCTTGACAGAAATGTGATAAATTTGGAAAAAAAAAGTTTTTACACACCGCATGCAGGGTTTTTGAGGCTCAGCACAGGAGCCAAATGAACCAGAAAAGCCAACCGCATTTTAGTGTTGGGCCACAGCCTCTCCTTACTAACACACACGTGTATATACACACACACAATGGACAGCACAGAGGTGGAGACCAGTGAGGTGATAGCCACTACAACCTGGCTCTAGCCGTGTAATCATGACCTAAAAGAAGCAACTGGCGCACTTTATCACACACCTGACCAACAAAATGTAAACGTGTTGAAATGCTTTTCAATGTCTCCATCCACCTTTGTTTGTGTTACACAAGTGCACAGCGCACTAACGTTAAATTAACAGTGAACTGATGTGAACAAGCCAAAAGGAAAAACTTCTGTGTGTACTGCAGCTTCATTTGCTGCGCAATATTTGTAAAACCACAACAGGCTGAGACTTCAGCCCCCCCGGCAGATCGAGATGACCGGTAGTGACCTTTGACTGTGTTCCTCTTTCAGCACAACAGTGTATGCAACAAAGCAATATTTATTCATTTATTGCAAGTGATAGCATCATTGCAATATTGAACAATGTTATTGCTCATTACAAACTTTCCTCATTTTGTGCAGTCAAAAGTCTTGTGTACATGCATGTGAAGGAGCCGCTTCACTGAATGGTTTATGGTTTTATGAAGAGTACTTGGTCTTGTAGGGCACAAAACACAAAAAAGTGTTTATGGGGATGATTTGTACTTATTTTATTAGTACATGTAGACGTCAAAATTGCTGTATATCCAAATGTGAAGCAGTTTTTTTCAATTCTGTTTCTGTTTCTCTGTCCCACAGGTGTGTGCTGTTGAACTGCTGTATGCGTGCTCTTTGTCACTCTGTCCATAACCGCTGCCTGCCTGTCTGTCCATTTGGCTAGCCTGGAATGGGCCACAACTCCCAAAGACTAGAACACACCTCTTTTTAACCTGAGCTCTGCCGTCTGGACTCCAACATATTCACAGGTAGACAGAAAAGACAGCTCTTTCATGGTCCATCAGTTATTCCAGACCTCTCCGATGAAAGGATTCCTTCTGCAGTGTAATGACAAATTTTGTTTGTCACATTTGCACAAAATTTATGGTATTGGCTATGTGATCTTTTCAGAGCCAACATGTTCTGGAAATTTGACCTCCACACCACATCCCACATTGACACGCTGCTAGAGAAGGAGGATGTGACACTTACGGAGGTGATGGATGAAGATGACGTCCTGCAGGAGTGCAAGGCCCAGAACCATAAACTGGTTGACTTCCTGTTGAGACCACAGTGCATGGAGGACCTGGTCACCTTCATCACCCAGGAACCCAGTACTGATGTTGAGGAGAAGGTTAAATACAAGTAAGAGAAAATGATGCAAGGAGTAAGGTGGCACACTATGAAGGACCTTGTTTGTTTCCTTTAAAGAACAATTTGCAATTTCACAAACGCATGGAAACACCTTTCCCAGGCCCTCCTCTCCCAGTGCTCTTGCCAGTATTGCAATAGAGCACTGGGATGTTTATTCAAGCTTTTTGACTTTAAGAGGTCATCTTTTCCCAAAGACAAATGGAATATGTATACCCAGATTACAATGATTGAACGAATAATTTATTAGTCTTTTATATCTTGAAACCTAAGTAAGATATCAATCAAGGCTAATACAGCTTTAAGCAATCCAAAAATGTGGAAAATTCATCATGGAAGGCTTAATGGTCCAAGAGCTTTTTTGTGAGTAAATGTGAGTCAGATGCCAAGTCCATGGGATTTACAATGTGACCTTTCAAAAATTACATGTTTCCCAGGTTCAAATTTTAAACTTGGGTCTTTTTTGTGTTTCAGAATAAAGTTTGAAGACAAATGTAATTTACAACAGTTTAATGCACTGTACTTATTAGGCATCCAAACTAGGGCTGCATGTCGTTTAAACATCGTCATCGTGATGTGTGCATGGGTGATAATCATAGCAGGTCGTGCAATGTATTCTCATTTTTTAGAACATGTCAACTCTTGTTTTGCTTCAGAAAAGCATCTCTGAGCCAGCTCCTTGCTCTGCCCTGCTCTCTCTCACTCTCTGAGCAGTCAGCTCACCGTCAGCCCCTCCCCCCTATGCACATGCTGTCCCTCACACACCACACCGAAGATGAGTGATAAACAAACAGTTATTACTAGCGGCACTACTTTTTCCAGTAACAAATGATTTAAAATGTTACTTTTTCCCCCGTTTAACGCCGTTGCTGTTACTGACAATAAAATGCGCCGTAACTTGACTTGAGAAGTCCCGTGACAAAATAATGCACCCGTTTAAGTGTACGTTATACAGCTACATGTTTTTCAGTCCATCAACAGATTGGAAAAAGCCATTTATCTGGAACGGACCAACTGTCTCAGTATTCCTACACACAGGCCGGCTCTGCGACACGCTGTATCACTCCGCCTATCAGCTGCTTGGATCAGCGGTGTGTGAAAGAGGCGAGTGAGGCAAGTGATACAGCGCATCACGGAGCCGGCCTGTGTGGAGGAATACTGAGTTCCAGATAAACCAGGGGGGGTTAATACGTCAGTTTTTCCCAACATCGTGCAGCCCTAATCCAAACTCATCAGATCTTCTTTGTAATAACTACTTATGCCATGACTGACTATTTAGTACAACACTTGTAATGGTGTATTCAACATTAAGAATCAAATTTTGTTTTTTTCCAGGTATCCCAACATATCATGTGAGCTGCTTACATCAGATGTGAGCCAGATAAACGAGAGACTGGGAGAAGACGAAAAACTGCTGATGAAACTTTATGGCTTCCTCCAGAATGAGCCGCCTCTCAACCCACTCCTGGCCAGCTTCTTCTCCAAGGTCCTGTCCATTCTTATAGGACGCAAGCCAGAACAGGTAGGTTTGTTGGAAAAGCGCCTTGTGTTTGAGAATGGGCAGCTCGTCATCGTATGTGATCTTTCTAGAAACAATACAAAAACTAAATTGTCAATAGTGATCAGTTGAAACGATTGTCACTATTCAAAAAATTCAGAATAATATACATGGGGCCAAAGCAAACTTAGGTATCTAAGGATTGTAAGGTTTGAATGTTTTGCTTGTGTTTACAGATAGTGGATTTTCTGCGGAAGCGGGAGGACTTTGTAGACTTGATGATCAAACACATTGGGACATCTGCCATCATGGACCTGCTGCTCAGAATGCTCACCTGCATCGAACCACAACAGCTACGACAGGATGTTCTCAATGTGGGTAGCTCTCTCTTATTTGTGCCAAGAATGATCTCCAACATCTGTTTTCACTTACCAAGTCATATAAATTGAACCACAACAAAACACATGAACAGCTCAACAAATTTTGCCCGTTGTGAAGTAATATGGCTCAGTAAACATTTGTTTATGATTACTGTGTCAGTGTTAGTCATTGGCTGTTCAACAAGAATTTATGCTATCTGCCACTGACATCATCATGAAGCCTTTCTTCTTGGACAAGCCTGACAGGTCTTGAGATGCCGTTAGTCCTTGTGATTTAATATAATTAACCTGAAATTTGCCTTGAAATGTTTGCAAATAAATTCAAGGCTTTTAATGAAGTTTCAATTTGGAGAATTATGGTGCGAGTTGTATCTGCCATTGTGTCTGCTCTACTTACAGCGGCATTCTTCTCGTCTCAATATATGTTTAGAACAACATCTAGTATCAGCAGTTGTTGATGTTGAATTGCTTATTAGATTCACATGCTCCTTCTGCAAAAAATAAAATGACAGGACTGTTTTCTTACGGTTATCTAATACTCTGCTCTCTGTCTTTTTCTAGTGGCTAAATGAGGAGAAGGTAATTCAGAGGCTGGTGGACATGGTGCAGCCTTCTCAGGATGAGGATGTGAGTTTCTTCCTTTGGTCATCAGGATGTTATTATCCTCATTTTTTTTGCTTTATTTAAGCTTTACATTAATATGTGTCAAAATAGATAAGAGAAAGACAATTTGCATGCATCTCTACTCTTCTACTTAAGGATCACTTCACTTAAATTAAGAAAAGATGATACAGCTTCTGAACCCTGCAGCGAAATTCCATTTTATTGTCCTTATAATAAACCTGCTCAAGAACTATTAAGACTTTGGTCGGGGCATTAGATCTGCTAAGTTTTAATTGAGTATCACTTAAGCTCATAGATTTGAAGTTAATTTTCTTTCATCACTTTTTGTCTTGACACAGAGACACTCCAATGCCTCCCAGTCGCTGTGTGAGATCATCAGACTGAGCAGAGATCAGATGTTCCAGGTCCAAGGTTGCTCAGAGCCTGACCCACTTCTGGCCACACTTGAAAAGTATGTACCAAAACCACCATAACAATTCTTATAGTTATTGTCGATTTCTCTGGTGTGTTGGACTGTGATCTGACCTTTGATCCCCGCTAAGGTACTGAGGCTTATTAATTGAAAAGCAGGGCTTGACATTAATACCCACTTGCCCACTTTCCTGCTTCCCAGGGGCAATAAACTCTGTTTGGGCATGTAAAATGTGACATGTAGTTGGCATTTTGGGCAAGTGGTCATGGTCTTCAACAGAAGAGAGCTGGGGTCAAAATGGTTATTATGATTAAAAATGTGTTGCGTCACTCGCATGCTGGCTTACTGCACTGAATCTCACCAAACTGTAAAGTTCTTCCTGCACGGCTACAGCCAAAGAGATTGTACATCCGAGTGTGCATGTAAGAGAGTGCATGATCATCATGAGTTGATCTGATCCCTGCACTCCCTGCGTTTATTTGTGTGTGTGGTGTTAGCAGTGGCCTGTAAATTACAGACAACTCTAAACTTATTACCAAGTTAACTCAATTTCTGCTTAAACTTCTACCATTTAAGCACTAAGCTCACAAGGGGGAGCATCACTGACAGACTGAGCCCCACACCAACACTTCTGGGGGAGAATGAAATGGTCAGATTCAGCGGAGCCAGGGGGTTCTTTTGGGTATGGCCCACCAGAGCTAGGCTCCAACTCCTTCAGTATAATTCCACACTAGGGTTTTTTTTAGACCTCCCAATAAATCTAATTGCACAGAGTGCAAGTAGCATTGTTTGAGTAAAATCACCCTGCTCTGGTGAGTGTGTAGCTAAGGACAGAGTAACAGTGAGTTCTTGAGCATGAGTGAGAAAAATAGAAAGTGAGAAATATCCGTAAATTTGTCATTGCCATTTATTACCATGTCTGCTGCTCTTCAGCCGTGTGTGGGCGTGCTGCAGGTGTCTGTGTGTCAACATGTTTCTTCGGCAACTGTCTCTGTGTCTTCTGCAACTTTCTCGTGATTCAAAAACAGGTTGTTACCTTAGTATGTTGTTATGAAAATCATGAATGTTATAAAAATAATTTAGTGGCATAATTTGGCATTTTTGGTTAACATAATCAAGAAGGAGGCCTCAGAGCATCTGTTAAGAAATGGCCTACTACAGCCTTTTTAAAATCAGGTGCAAACAAATTATGTGGTGGTGCAACAAACTGAGAAAGTTGTGAGCAGCATTGCAAATAATGAAAAAGTGATCTTGTCCAGCCTCTGAAAACAGGCCATAGGCCAGGCAAAAGTAATAAAACTAGAAGGAAGATACCTGAAAAATTTGCTCCATTAAACTGATTTAGCAGTTGACTTTACGTCTGCCTTCCCTTCATCTTTGTGACTGTTTTTTTCTCCTCAGACAAGAAACGGTGGAGCAACTGCTGTCAAATATCTTCGATAAGGAGAAAAGTGAATCTGCAATCGTCAGTGTTATCCAGATCCTCCTCACGTTGTTTGAGACACGGAGACCAGCGTACGTCATGTTTACTACCTGTAATATGTAATTTTGCCATTCAGTTCATCAGTTCATTCATGTAGAGTACGGTACAGTAATGTAAGTCACAGATTTTACAATATACAGTTGCAAGAAGATATTGGTTTAATACAGTTAGCATTTGATTTTTGCAGTTTCATGCACATTTTTTATCAGCAATGATAACTACTCACTAAACGTATGGAGACTGGGAACATGGCAACATCACTACAAAAATATCAAACAGGTTGTAATTAAGCAATCAACAGTTAATTCAGGTTAAGTGTTGAAGTTTAAATTCAAAGCACTGCCTTCATACCACCACCTACCCCTACTCCTACCTCCATCATTACAACAAGTGGTACCACCAGTACCAAAAGTGTCTATGTTTATCCCTTACTATCAGTTTTTTACCTCAAAATATTTTTTTAATACTGTGTCTGAAGTGTTTGAGCTGATGTTTGCTTTCCATATTGTAGGTTTGAGGGCCATATGGAGTGTCCCCCAGGAATGTCCCATCCTTCATTCTCAGTCAACCACAGCATCCTGGAGGCTGTGAGACCCCGACTTAAAGACTTTCATCAGCTGCTACTGGAACCCCCAAAGGTATTAAATCCCTATAGTCCTATCCATTGTCAGCTTTGTGTAGTTTAGTTTCAAGTGGTACATTCAATTTAAGATTTGTAAAGACACTGATGTTCCTGAAAGTGCAGTATTTCAATTAATAGCAGAGACAGAATTTTTCATCAATCAGATGAAAATGAAACATTGTCTAGTCACAGAAGTGGTATTTGCAGAGGAAGTGCATAGTCATAAGTATGAATGTATCCAAGTCAGATCATATATGCATATACTGAGCAGTGTTTTTTCTCCACCAATAGAAGAATGTGATGAAGACAACGTGGGGGGTGCTGGACCCCCCAGTGGGAAACACCAGGCTCAATGTGGTCAGGCTGGTGGCCAGTCTTTTGCAGAGCAACACACACAGCATCAACACAGAACTTATTAACCTCAACACGCTGGAAGTCATACTAGTGAGTACTGTCTCTATCTGCAGCATTCCACAATGTTTTTTTGTTACTGTCTTATTTATAAACTAAATACAATGAAATCAAATGGAACATTAATTAACCTGCAACCCACAACACTAAAAGAACTGACATATTGGAAGAGATTGATCCAAGACTGTTATATATAATCTGTAATAGGGATGCACATGATGAATATTTTCTTTAACCGATAACCGACGCTCGTTAACTGATTAATAACTGTTAACTGATGGGAGTAAAATGCTCTGGGTGTCTGTGGCTAGGCTTGTGCTGATCGGCAACCCAATCCTCCATCCTGAGAGCATGATCAACATTTGTTTGGTTTTTTTTTTGCCATTATAAAACACACGCGCTGCTACAACTGTACAGCACCACATCCATGAGTTGACGATATAAGGAGCTAATTAAATAGTATTAATTGGTCAAAGTTCTTGTTTTGGGTTAACAGCTTAATGGTGAATCATGTGCATCTCTAATCTGTAATATTTTTCAGTTGTTTATAAATAGACAGACTTTATTTATCTCCCTTAATAACATTAATCATAATCATAATGAACAATAACCATTCAGCAAATCCATTCAGGAGTTACTTTGTTGCACTGAGGTGTCAGCCACACAACAGCTGTGTCATCCAAGTATTTCTGGATGTGGCAAGACTCAGAGTTGTATTTGAAGTCTTCCATATGCAGAGGAACAATGCCAGAACAGTCACCTGTGGAGCCCAAGTACTGCTCATCACTGTCCCCCGAGACACAGAAACCCAGCCTAGGATGCCAACGGCTCAGTATCTTGAAAGCAGATCTTCTCCTTTATCGTGATATGACGGGGTTTGCACCAGCTGTCATTGAAGTCTGAGGGTAAAAACAAGGCAACGTTTAACTGATTTTTCTGTTTTGTTTCGCTCTACAGGACATGTATTTCAAATACATCTGGAACAACTTCCTCCACATTCAAGTGGAGATCTGCACAGCCATGATTCTGGCTATGCCCCCTGCCCCCACTGATATCCAGCCAGACACAGAGCAGGAACATGCCAGGGAGAGCATCCTTATCAGACATGTAAGATCAGAAAAGAAGAGATAAGGACATTTTTGTCAGAGTATTACCTTTTTTTGCAAAGTTGTAAAAGTTGACCTAGTTTTAAAGTGTAAGTTTCAGTTCAGATGTATCGTTAACACATTCTGAAATGTCGCTGTTTATTCTGTTTGAGTTGTAACAGGTGTGTGTTGTTTTAACACTCCACATGCAATTCATATTATATATTCATTCATAAAAGATAACATTAGGTTATAGACCAACATAATGATGCTTATTGATACCATGTACCAAATATCAGGAGTTGTGAAATTTAAAATACTGCTACTGGTGAAGATTGTTGACAAGCAAATAATGCGTCACATTTCCCCAGGTAATCTGGATTATGTCTGTCTGGAACAGGAAAATTGTGACAGAATTTTTGTGTGACAGTTTATCTGTGTGTCAACATGGGCATGGCAGCAGTAAGCATTTTATTTTAGTCGTACTAAAGGAGTGTTTCATTTAGTTTTTTTCTCTACCAGCTGTTTCAGAAGTGCCAGTTTATACAGAGAATTGTAGAAGCCTGGAGCTCCAATGAGAAAGAACAGTGAGTATTCTGCTTTGCTGCAACTGAGACCCTATTTAACCTCGTATTTTTTATTGTGAAATCATTTCCTGTACTAGAATAATACACAATACACTGTAAACCCATCTGTGCTCCTTCACCATGAAGTGTAACTGTCAAGAGAGTGACTGTTGGTTTCTGTGATCAAAGTAAAATTGAATGACAATGGGATCTCTTCATGTCCTTGTGTGTGTCTCAGGGCAGAAGGTGGTCGGCGGCGAGGCTACATGGGTCACCTCACCAGAATAGCCAACTCTATAGTTCATAACTGTGACAAAGGCCCTAATGGGCCGCAGATACAACAGCTAATCTCAGGTAAGGGCTCGTATCCTTCCAACGTCATCTGTCCTGCAAATAACCTTTATTTTTAGCTCTCAAACATTGAACTGCTGTATATTTTGTGTTGTGTGAAGTCCTCATTTTTCTGTCAGTGGGTAGAAGTGCTCCTTTCATGTCACTTGAACAGTATTTAGACTGTTAACTTGGCACAGAGCACCATTCTGTAACAGTTTTGTTTAATATGGAGTGCATATGCTGTGTGTGTCTTGACACAGAGCTACCAGCAGAGGACAGAGAGAAATGGGAGGCCTTTATTTCTGGGCAGCTGGCTGACACAAACAAGAGAAACACTGTTGATCTGGTGAGCAACTACAAGATCAACTCTTGATGTCAACCTTTTATTCCGCTGCATGTTGGCTGTACAATGCAGTTATTTAGACAGTTAGAGTTTTCTTATTGTGTTGGCTATGTAGTTCAGTATAATAATTTAAAATGAAACGATGAGTAAGTCTGTCTCAACACTTGTCCAAGCTTAATTACTTATGCACAGCACAATACATTTTCGAAAAGACTTAGACCAGGGTGGACTGCAGCACAGCAGCGGTTAGTTTATTACAGCATGCATGGACAACCAGCTGTTTGGACAGATTCTCCACCTTAAGCTAAAATGAAATTCTATTTAGGTGAACACACACCACATCCATTCTTCCAGTGATGATGAAGTGGACTTTAAAGACAGTGGCTTTCACCAGGACTCCTCTTTACAACAAGTAAGACACACATGCACGCATTCAAACATACACACATGCATACAAAGCAGACCCATAGCCACGCAGACCTAAATAGATGAATTTGAATATTCCTTAGCCTTAATGTGTTACTCTTACACAGAACTTCTGTTGGATAGATCTTTGGATAGATGTGGACATCATCTACTTTCCAATATCTAATTCATGGAAGCATCCAGGAATCAGTCTGACCTTTTACAAAATCACCTTTAACCCAGTTTGCATAGCAAGGAACTCAGTTAGGCTCACAATTTAATTTTATTTAGATTGTTCAGTATATGATTCAAGTCAAAATTTCAATTCTCGCCTCACAACAATTGTCAGTTAGTATATGACATTATATACCTCATACATGTAGTTTGGTCAGATGTGCAGTGCTCTTTGTTTCAGTACTGGAGCGCACCAGTGACGTGCACACATGAAGGCTTTATGCTGTGACTTGTTTCCAAGGTTATGTATTCTCTTTTCCTATGGTGACAAGTTTACATTGATTTGTCAACCAGCAAAATTTAGCTGGAATGGAAAGATCCATTCAGAGGAGAAGCTGCAGTGCAGGCGGTACCAAGAGAAGCTAACAGGCTATACTGTGAAAATGTAGCTATGTCAGCATGCACTTCCAGCAGCACATGTGTCCCAACACTGCCTTCGATGAGGTTAGAGCAAGTTCAGTTTTTCCTTTATGTTTTCCATTACTCATACTGTGCTTGCTCAGGCCACGGAGGAATACCTGGGCAAGAAAACCATGTGACACCATCTCACAGGCTGGCGAGTTTAACTCAAATCAGGAAAAAATGTAATCAAGTGCTATTATAGATTGAACAATGTGTATCATGCCTTTTATTTTAAACCTTCACAAATAAATTTTAGTCATGATCAGACATAGATGCCCTGGTTTTGTTAGTCCACTTATCCTTCCCACAGTTCCAGTGTGACTGCCACTGATACATGATTTTAACTATAGCAGTCTTGGAACAACAGCCTGAAGGAAATTCTGCATGGGAATCGCCTTATAAATTGTAGCACCTCCTGACAGTCTGCATGTGAGGCGTTTAAGGGACTTCTGGCCTCATGCTTTGTGACTATGGGTCATGCACAGTAACAAGCTACAGAAACATCTCTCTATCCTGTTTTCAATTAATCTACTTAACTACTAATGTAATTTAGGAAAGTTTAGATTAATGGTGAATTGAATAGAATTCACCTTTTTCCTCAAGTAATGATAAAGTGTTTGGCATCTGACTGTAAATGCATGTTTGTGCTTTTTTAGCTATTAACCTGTGTAGCATACATGTTATACAATCTTTGTTGGTGTATATATTTGCTATGTACCTGTACTGAAAGTAATGACCAGCTTTGTGTAGAGCCAAGACTATATCATTATCGTTGGTCTTGGGTTTTGCCAGGCCTTTTCTGATTATCAGATGCAACAAATGACGTCCAATTTTATTGAGCAGTTCGGCTTCAATGATGAAGAGTTTGCTGATCAGGACGATGTTGTGGAGTGAGTACTCATCCTGCATGACTAGATTTTGTGTTGTAATATTACTTTGTAACACTAAAGGGACAGGGCATTTACACCATTAAAAAGCTGGCAGGGTGGATTCATTTAATTACATATCAGTTCAAAAAGAAAAAAAAAAAATCTCTGACCCATTATTGTGGCTCAAATTGTGTTTGATGCCATTCTTGGTCACTTTAATCTGAATACCATTTAAGTTTAATTGAAAGAGGAAATCATACCCAGCTTTTGTGTTGTTGTGTGCTGTCCCCTTCTACCTTCTTCGGGGCAAGCTGGTTGTGGGGGTGTAATCTTCTGCAAAGGTTATGGGTTGCTGGAGAGATGGTAGCTGCTCAATGATTTGAAATGTCTGGGTTCACTATAAATGAACAGCTTGTGGGATGAAATAGAGCATTTTTCTCTTGACAGATTTTGGGTTTTACATGAACGAGTCAAATTTCTGTCTGTCAGTTGTTTGACAAAAAAGTTCAAAATATCAGTCCTAATTGTGTCAGCAGTGCAAACTATTGTTTTTATATATTTTTCAAATACAATTTTCCCAGCATGTTGACAGTATCAGTCCAGAAAATATAAAAAAAATATATTGTTGCCACAACTGGCAGATTAAACACACAGCACAAGTGACTAAATTAATTTGAGGAAATCTCTGTTGAGAAAATGTAACATATGTAAAACTTGAATAATGACGTGAATAATTGACTGAACTGCTCTGTTGGTGCTATACCGTCATTCCGGTTAAGTGTAAGGTCTGTCTGGTGTTCCTCTCACCTGTGCAGTCTTGATAACCTGGAAAGTATCTGACATTCTTGTGGAATGTACTCTGGATATCTTTTGCAACCCTGCTATGCTTAAAAACAAACAAAAAATATATATATTTATATTGTGTACCGGTCAGATACCTGCCAGTTGTCATGAATGCACAAGTTGGAAGGCAAAATGGGATTAGGTGACATGCCATTTGGGAAACAATGATTGTCTTCTCTGTACTAAATATTGATATTTAATTGCAAGTAGTGGGGGATAGTAATGAGTGGTTAGATGAATGAATTCCAGACAGTGGGGTTTGTAGCATGGTGAAAGCTCTTGTCCACTTAGGTGGAAAGTCTAATAGCTGACATTAAAAAGGAAGAAGATGGCATTTAGTCAGCAGTTAGGCGACAAGTTCAATATTAGTTTAATCAAGAAGTTCCCGGTATTGAAAAAGTCCCAGGTGTGTAAAGTTCTCAGCACAAAAACCTGAAGCAAAGAGGGGAACTGCTAGTCTGCCTCAGTTAAATGTGAGTAACACACTGACCATTTAATTGTTCAGTTACATTTTTTTCCATCAATAATGGCATATAGAAAAAATCTGATACAACAGAAACTGATTTTACTAAAATATATTTTCACCTGTTCTGTTACATGACTTTGTGTGTGTGACGGGCACTGTTGGAAGGTGCGTTACTCACCTTTGACTGAGTGAAGGTAACTGTTTCCTTCTGTATCCAGTCTTTGTGCTGAGCAAGACTAAGATCTGAGCTTATATTAATGCCGCATGGGTCGCAGTTTAAGATGGCAAACAGTTCCACCTCCTCCAGATGACTGACCCCTCCTCAAACCATTTATATAATATTTCCAATTGTAGATACAGAAAAATACTTTTAGAAACCATGCAACATTTAAAGTGACCAATTTATCTTTTGGCTTGCACTGTTTCTTCTACTATTGCTCCCTATATACGACTGTGCTTTTCCTTGTTTGATTGGTTCACAGCCCAAAACATGCATGTAAAGAACAAAAGTGTCTATCAGGAACTTGTTCTCTCAGCAGTGTCTTTACATCACCATGAATCTGGCATGGGACAAGAAAAGTTTTAGTTGTTGTTGCAGTATTGAATATGAAGTATTACAGCTGTGTGCTAGAGCCTGTCTGCCATATATGTGGATGTCTAACGACTCTAACTAAACTAAACTCTGTTCTCTTTAACATTGCAGTATTCCCTTTGATAGAATATCAGACATCAATTTTTCACTGAGTACAAATGAAAGTGTAAGTACTTTGATTATTAATCTTGAATTCATACACAGTCATTGAATGAGAAGAGAACATGAAATTCACAACAAACAAAGATGTGTTGTTTATATTTTGTGTCATCACTTTTAACATCCATAAGCAGATAAGCAGTTACCACGGAGTGAGATAAGATATTCAGATTTTTTTCTACAACACAAATGTATGGCAACTGTATAGAGTGCGAGGATCCATCTTGATAAGGATACAGTTGATCAAAAAGCTTGAAGCAAAGCAAAGACATGGATGTACTGTAATTTATCTCCAGGGAGAGGTGAACACATTAATGTCTGCTTCACGGCTGAGTGGCTTTTGTTCTGTACAATTCAACTGTAATTTGTTTGTGCAGGTTCTGCAGTTATGACCTGCTCTGAGTATGTGTCTCTTGTGTGTTTCTCCAGGCGAACATAGCTTTGTTTGAGGCTCGCTGCAAGGAGAAAATCCAGCAGTTTGAAGATGCTGGTTCAGACGACGAAGATATCTGGGATGAAAAAGATGTCACCTTTGCACCAGAGGCTCAGAGGCGCCCCAGGTCAGTTAAACACACACACACACACACACACACACAGATGTTTGTCTTTATAATGTCACAGTGAATAAACTTCTGACTTTTACAGCTTCAAGGCCAGCGTCTGTCCTGTTTAAAATTGTCTGTGCAACCAAATATACAGGACTAATAATAGAGTGTAAACATCTGCAGCCATTTTGCTATAAAGCGTCACACTAGCAAACATGGGTATATGTGTTTTGTTCTTTACTTTTACTGAGTTTTTATGTTTTAGTTGGATATTCATGTAAATGAAGTCTTCTACTGTTCTAGTGGAAGAAATTCAGAGACAAGTGAGGAGAAATTGGGTAGATAATACACTCACACTGACTGGCTTTCTGTTGATTGATTATTTGATGAACAACTGTCAACAACACTACATGTTTTTTGTCATTTTTGTTGTAAATTGTAATTTATGTTTTGTTTTTTTTTCTTTTATTATTTGCCTTTATTGCCACTCAGTCTGATTGTGGAGTTTATCGCACATCTTAGTACAAAAAAAGGATGAACTTGAATAAGGAGGAGGTCTGTAATTAACTTTCAGTCTGTGTGTTCATACCAGGAGTTCAGGCAGCACAGACAGTGAGGAGAGCACAGACTCGGAGGAGGAAGATGGGAAGAGAGATCCATTTGAAGCCTCTAATCCCAGCACCGATGACCGAATGGAAGTTGACACAGGTTGGAGCACTTTTGTCAAATACACATTAACCCAACAAGATGACAAAATCAAATGGATCCAAATAAGAAAAGTGTAACCAGTTGAAGTTGGTTTAGGATTTGAATTGTGCTCAGATGCAGCCAGTTCAAGATTGTTTGTGATAAATTAAAACTTTATGGCAGGGCTCTAAAGATCATTACTAGGTTATTTATCATTATTTTCAGTTGAGCTGTTTGCACACATTTCTAACAGTGAGGGTGTTACGTGACTGTTATTCTTCTGACTATTTTCATGTGTTATAACATAATTACCTGCAGGGCCAGTGTGGACAGCCAACTTTGATGACATCCCCATGGACACGGGGACATCCACAGCTTCTGCCGCCAGCCCCAACAACCCCGCTGCCTCCTCCCCTTTGTCGTCCTCCACCTCTTCCACAGACGCCCTCCCTGAGGCGGCGTGGAGCACTTCTCCTCCTGCCAACCCCAACTCTGAAACTGGCTGGGCTGACTTCTCCAACTTCACCCCTGTTAGGTAGGACAACCTGACGGGCTTTGCTACATTTTCTTTGTTAGTGTTGGCAGAGTTGCATGAACACCAGAACATTGCTTGCTTTCATAGTCTTCAAAAAAAAATAGAAAATGCTCTTTTTCAGCCCTAAAGACCCACTGAGGTGCAACTCTCCGGTTGCTATGGAAACAAGCATAGAGACAGTCGACCCTCTTGGGGTTAATGCACCCATGCAGCCTGAAGGTGAGATGTTTTTGCGTGCATTTTAATCCAGTGTGACTTGTATAAAATAATAGGATTTTGGAACAGACACTAAACCTGGACACTTCACAATGTGTGTAATTTCACATTGCTTAAGATTTGGTGACAGAATGTAAACAATTCAAACTCATACCTGTGAATGTGAATATGAATATGTTTCCTATCAGGGTCACTGTGAGTTTTCAAATGTCAAAGTAGCTTAGATGACAGAATTGTATCTCTGTCAGATTTTGACCCATTGTCCACTTTCTTACACCCCTCAGACTGTGACGGCTGGCTGGGAACCAATGTGGCTTGTCCCTCCCCAACCTCACCTAAGGATTGTGCGAGATCTAAAGCAGAGGAGGACACAGCTTGTTGTGAGCAGCGCAGCATCACAGAGACGGTCATCAACGGCTCTATGAAAGAAACTGTGAGCCTCACTGTTGATGCCAAGACTGAGACGGCCGTCTTCAAGAGGTTCGCCAAACACATCCACACAAAACACACATAGCTGCTAAACAACTAAGTGTCATCAGTAGTAATTTGTGCTAAGGTTGTGACTGGGATGCTTTTTGATGATGGTGTCTTCACCTCACACCATCACTTGGTCATAGTTCCTGTCGTAGTGGTGCTGAATTCACCAGTTTTGTCACAGTCCGCTACAAAGTTCCCAAAAAACTACAATCCTATCAGTGCGTTAATTTGTTGATCCAAGAGTCACTAAGCAAGAGAGAGCAGTAGAAAGAGAAGCAGAAGCAGGCTAAAGTAATTATTGGATCTGAGGTGTGTGTAAATAAATATTGAATAAATGAGAAAGTCGCTAGAAAAAGCTGAGAGCCATGCTTTTTCGAGCAGTACCAGTGTATGTTAAAATGTGCAGTGAGTAGTTGATCACTGTTATTAGGAAAAGAACAAATTTTCCTCAGAACAAGAGAGAGCAACAAAAATCTGAGTAACAGAAACTCATTATTTCAATGCACACTTTTCCCAGGTGAGAACACTACCAATACGCTTCATTTGTATTCTGAACACTACAATTATATTTGTGTTAATAGCTAACACAACGTGTCCATTGCCAATGTGTTGCTGCGTAAGAAAGAGAGACAGAGAGAAAATGTGATATGGAGGGGTGGAGCAAATCATTGCTCTGCTCACAGCTCTATGATGTTTTATCCATTTAAAGCAGTGAATTACTTAGGGTTGATTATAATTTGTGAACTTGGACTGAAGTGACTGTGTTTGAGGACATCAGTAGTGTAGAAGCTCATTAAACATGTCCAGGTCACACTGCCAAAAGAATGTTAACCATATGTGAGGCCGGACCACCTGTGAATGTGGTCTGAGTGATCGGATCACAAATGCACGGACACACTATGTATAGCTAAGCTCGTCGGGTGATGAAAAACTCCACACTTAAATTGAATGCCAGTTACGATCATATGTACTTAAAAAGTATATTCAAGTGTGAGACACCTATCGACTTTGCAGTATTTTTCAACCATCAAAAGGTTTCACAATTAAAATCCATTTTCCTCGGTCAGACCTACAGTGGGTAATTTTGTTTCATATTCAAGCGTCAGTGTCTCCATGGTCAAATTCTTGCCTACCTGATATCCACAGATCTTACAGTCGGTTGTCCTCTGTCCTCCTGTCCCCTTGTTGATGTTGCATTATACTGTCTGTCTGTCTGGATTAATAACAACTGTCTGATGAACTGAGCGACACTTACAACCTGAGCTTCCCCTCTCTCTCTTGCTGTGCGTTGTGGGTGTGGTCTTCTTCAGAGTGTTGAAATCTTATCGGTATGTACAGCCAATCAGAGATCAGCCTGCAGCCGTGATGTAGTCTTGTTGTCACGTCAACCACCAACTTTTCTTTCCCAGTTTTGATCTTCTTTGGTTTCAGCTCCTTGTTTGTTTATTTCATTATCTCCATTCTGCATGTGTTTCTACCAAAGGTGTTGTCCAAGTGCAGTTTTTAGTTTATTTAGTTTTCAGATGACCAATTTAAAACCAAATTAGTATTTCAAATTTAATATCGTATGCAGTGAAATTTACCTGAAATGACTTCATCCTTTCTCCAATTGGATTTTATTATTCATACGATTATTTCCTTGTCGTGGTTCAGCCACTAAGACCAACTAAAGTTAAAGTGCTTTAAAATTTCTAATGTGCAAACAGTCAAAAGCTGGGCATTGATGGGCATCTAGATGTTAAGTCATACATTAGTCATCGATTCAGGACCAGTTGACATTAAAGCTCTGACATAACTTATTACAACATAGTTAATTCAAAGGTTGATGGTACAGTGTGTTACAGTCACACGTTGCATAATAGTGAAAACTGACAAACATTCTCCATCAATTTTTTATTTGTGGAGACTGTCCACTCACTACCGTTCTTCCCAGGCACAGTAGAACAGATAAAACACCCAGAGCGTGTACATCCTATTAAACAATACCGTAATCTCAAACTAGAAGGATGGATCAACATTTACATTTCAGTTGATACTAATTTGAATCAATTAACAAAAATGAAATGTTCCATTAACACAACCTAAGAAATAAGAGTTGCTCATAGGTGCTACAGGCACAGTAAGGAGGGAGATTTTACTTTAATCCTGACTTTGTCATATCAGAATTCTTGTAACAAATATGGATTTCCTTTCCCCTATTTCTATTGCCCTCACTTCTCTGCACAGCACAAACTGGAGATGCTGTTTCTTAATTCCCTCAGTCTGTCCGTGCCCATACTGATTTACCTTCATCCACAAGAAGCTAGTACACGCTGATATTTTTGTCTTTTCTGATTTATCCACTGGGCTCTGGCTGACATGAAATATTATCACTTTAAGATCTGTCTATAAAAATGTCAGAAAATTCAAAAAAGCTTGGATGCTTTATGCAGGACAGATAAAACCTTTCAGTATTGGAATTTGAAATTAAGACTTATTTCCCTTTTGTACATCAAGTACCATTAAGGAGGGAAATTATTTTTTTTGCTATGCAGTTTATTAAGCATGAAGATACTTGCGGGGATGTTCATACAAATGTAGCATTAACCAGAGATTCAGTATTTTTGAATGTTTATGGGTGTTTTGCTTTGAGGCCTCATTGAGATTATTGGTGGTTCTCTGAGACAAAGCAAGACTGACGGCTGGCACTATTTTGGTCTAATCAGTGTCCAAATCCATTTGTAGGCCTGCCTACCATTCGCTGACTCTGTAGCTACAAAGTAAGCAGCATTGTAGCTAAACACTCAAAACAGATGACTTTCTCCATTTGCTGTACATTTTGATGCTTTTCCTTCATACTATTCAGTTTCCCCCATTTCAACACCATCCTTTGTTTTTACTGTGTGCTGTCAGTCAGTTCAGCATGCATCACTGTTCACGTCTCACTGTGCTCTGTGTGTTCCTGTGGGCAAAGTCGCTACCTTGCTGTATTGATGTATTTGTATTTGTGTGTGTTTTACATGTGTGTTCCAGTGATGAAGAGAAGAGTGCATCTTCAGAGAAGTACTCAGTAGGGGAGTGTGTGGATTTGGAGAGAACAGATGTCAACAGCTCAGCCACAGCCTGCTGTCCCAAAACAGGGTCAGACACAACACACACCACTTACCTGAAAGCAGACAAAATGTGTCCACACATCTGCACCGTTCATGTGTAGGGATGGGTATTAGGATTTGTAACAGTATTACCGCTTTCGTTCACATTGCCTATCAGTCTGGTACTTTTTGTTATTTTGTAGAGAAAAAAACAATCAAGAACAAAACCTTTTCCCCCTCAAATGTACACCCTTCTCCACTCTACGCCCACATAATGCATATTACGAGAGTATATGAATGTAAGAAGACCCATAGCTATCAGATGATGGTCACTTTTCATCATTAACTCATGTTGATATAATTTTGTGAACTGTGTGTGTGTGTGCTGCATAAGCTCCAGACTGCAGCAAACAAAACACACCTGCTGCAACAGTTAAACAGCAGTCGCTTGTAAACTGTACATTTCTCTGTCTGTATGTGACAGTTTCATTGGACCTTTCAATGTCTTCACTCTTTACATGGAAAAGACTTGGTCTCACAGCTGGAGCCAATCCCAGCTGACATCGGTACACCTTTACAGGTTGCCAGTTTGCTCTTTGATCTGGTCTTTATAAATTTAGCCCCGGCCTGTTTAATAGCAGCTTTCCATACCCATCCCTATTCATATATGAGTGTTCAGTCAAATGACCTCGTTGATCCTGGTATAATGTGGGACTTTTTAGTGTCTACATCTTTAGATGAATCTGGTTCAGTCACAGTTTGGTGCAAACACTTCATTACTCTGTGACATTGATATGGAGTTTATCATGTGCCACCAGAATCACTGCAGACTTTGCTACAGCTGTATTGTTCTCCCCTACAGTGTATATAAGTAAATATACACAATTTGAAATCAAATCTCTAAACTCCAGTAGAGGTTGAATATTCAGGCCCAAGCCTGTGTTTTACAAAGGGCTGGATTAACATGACATCTGAGCTAATTATTATGTCTGGAGCAGTGTTTTGTTCTGTTTCAGTTTGGGCTGCTTGATGTATAAAATGTTACTTTCTAGAAATGTAGTTCCACAAAGGTAATTGAAGATTAAAATCTAGAAGAGCTCTGACATTATATAGTCCTATGAACTGTGACATATAAATAAGTACAGACTGCATCTAACCTCTATCGAAAACCATCTCTGTACAGACAGCCATTTTAGCAAGGTGTCAGGGATAATTTCACACATACCACACGACTATTCATGCAGTTGTTGGTGCAAACAGGAAATAGATTATCTACAGCAAAGGCAGTTGTGAATTATATTTGTTGCATTCACCACTGGTTGTCAGGACTGGTGTGACCCATTCAGGGCTTGAAAGCAGAGTGGTGTGTAAATGTTGTTTTAAAACTGAAAGATATCAGTGTAGATGTTCAGTGACCAATCAGTGACGTTTTCCTTCTCTCTCCCGTGTCTCCTGTAAGCAGTGACAAGTGTCGGTCCACTGTGGAGCTTCCCAACGGTCCTCTAGAGGAAATGTCCGCTGTAGAGGAGGCCAAGTAAGTCTCTTCTTGAGTCCTACTTCACCAAGGAACCCTGTAAATGTAGTAATGGTGCATGTCACTTTTACTCAGCAAAGATTCAGTGGTGAAAGCTAATTATTTTGAAACATTAAATATTAAATGATTGCCACCTTTGTCCAAAAAGCTACATAACTATCTGTCTCTGTTTGTCCTCAGACTGGACCAGAGTGCCGTCTCCACAGAGCCAGCTGTGAATGGGCCGGCGTGAAGGTTCTCTAATGCCAGCCAATGGCCAGCCTGTTCTGCCACGCAGGGCCCTCCTTCTGGCTAGCCAGCCTCGGCCACTGCTCAGAGCTGTACCAATCACACGCCCCCACCAGGACCAGCAATACTCCCATCGGCTCATCACTGACAGTCAGACAGACAGGTGTACAGACACAGGATGAACTGAAAAGCAAAATAAGAGACGTACTCAAATGGATACAGAATAGTTTTTTTCTGCATTTGTTTATATACTATTGTTCTTATGAGGTGATGTGCGACTGATATCTTGCCACTCAAAATTAAATAGTAATGTTGCTATAGTTAAAGAAATGATTGTATGAATAAAATATTTTATAAAAAGAAAAATGTATACAGAAACATAAGATGAATGACCACAGAAACAGGAAAAGCTGATTGGTGAGCCAACCAATCATTAAGCTGTTGTTACTAGCTGGATCCTGCGTAGCAGTCTGACACTTAATAACAGTTGCTGTATTTAAAATTCTCACCCACTATTGGTCTGTGTCTCTGAGCAGAGCTGCTCCTGCCAATTGAAACACGTTTTAAAAACCACATTTAAAGTTTTATTTTGCTGCAGGTATTCTTTGTAAATGTTTTTCCTCTTCTTCTGCATTGAGTCAGATTTGACAAGCTTCTTGGTATAATTTTTTTAATTTATTATGAAAGTAAAATGATAGTCATGTTTTGTTACTTAAGAGCCATACAAACACACTCTCCCCTTCTAGCAGGCTGCATTCATGCTAACTGGGTTCCTACCTCGCAGCTGGAAGGCTAAACAGGAGAGGTACAGTCTGTTGTCACCACAGCCTAAACTGGGAGCTGTTTATACATAAGCTCCAGCTAAATTTCAGTCTCAAATGCTTTTCAGACCGCCGGTTCTCAACCAATGGGGTCTTTCTTTATATTGCTTTTTTTACATTCAACAAGCTGCATCAAATGAGAACTTTGACTTTGCAGCGTTTTAGTGAAATTGGGGGAATGAATGTGCTGTGAAAATGCTGTGATTCACTTAGTTCACCAGTTTATTTTTTGAAGACGATGATTTGAAATTGTAAATTTGGTCTTTCAGTTCCAACTGCAGGTGTCTACTCTTGGACTGTGTACAGACTGACGGCAGCATTGTTGACAAAGTGCACCGTGAACAGTGAAATTCAACCAGTTACGTGCTGAGTGTTGAGGTGGAGGATAAGATGACTGCCACTGTGGTGACTTTCCACAGTTGTAAAATAACATGCTGTGCAGTGTTCCCGGAGTCTGAAACGCCTTCACGTGTGATTCCATTACTCAAGCTTCTATCTATCTATCCTACTCGAGCTATATTTGAGTCCTCAGCAGCAACCAAAGTAACACACCGCCTCCAATGCAGACTTGTCATGGAGTGATCTCTGAATCAGTTTGAGTAAAGCTTCTTTGAGTGTGAGCGGTTTGAGCAGCTGTTGTCAGTCTGAACACATTAATGTTCCACCTAGATTTTATTTTTGGGTTTCAAAGTCACTTCAACACTTCATGAAGGTGGATTATTTATTTATGTTTTTAAAAGTTAAGTTCAAACCTGCCATGGTTGTGTGCACACTGTAGGTGCGTGCGTGTGTGTATGTGTATGTATGTGTGTGTGTGTGTGTGTGTGTATGTATGTATATGTATGGCCTTTTAGCTTTGGTTTGCTTCACCAACTCCAACCAATGGCTTTTGAGGTGCCTGGTGCATCATAGATGATGACCAACTTTTGCATTAGGCCTGTTGCCAGCCTACTGAGCAGAATTACAAAGATGGACACCAGGTAATGTTGAAATGTGTTGCAGCGTTTCTACTGAGGATATATGTCCACTGAGCCTGACATAGACCAATCACCAATGCATCTGCCTGCAGCCAGGATGAAATGATATATATTTTGCTAGGGATCACACTCTACTGCTGCCTTCCCTCTTTCTCTGAAAACCCAGTCCTCTTCACACCAAACGGGGCGCTTTTCAATCGTCTTGGCAACACATGATTCACTGTTTGGCTTTTGGTTCCAAAAGAAAATGGATTTGTAACTCAGTTTTCTGTAACCAGCAATGGAAAGGGAATAAGCTATTTACAGATGATAGTACAACTTAACCCCCACTTTTTTGTCTGATAATTAATTAAATTTCATCTTAATTTCTGAAGCTGTGTGTTTGCAGGTGGTTTATTGGTTTGTCTAACACGGCTGAGTGATATTAGGCCTGTTTTCTTTTTAACATTTATATAGGACACTTTTTCTCGAGAAGTTATTTGATTGGATTAAATCTTTCACTAGGCTCTAAAGTTGCATTGAATGTGACACGGTGCATGAGATGGTGGTTGTCAGTGACTGTCCTGGAGTGTTTTCCTACAATCAAAACCAACACAGATCTTGCTGGAATCTTCAAACCGAAGAAAAACTGGGATGTCAAGAAGCGGTGGATTTTGACGTTGGCCAGACTACAGGAACGCTGATGTCCTGGAGCTACAGAAAACCTGGACAAGGTCAGTATTTGATTTTCTTTTTTGAATATTTGTGCACAGAAACAACACTGTTGCTGGGAAAGCAATGTTAAGAATCTAAATTTGTTAGAAAAGCTTTCTACATTGCTGTTCATCCAAGTAAAGTTTCCCTCAAAGCGATGCCTTTGTTATTTCTAGTACCACTTTGGAAGAGATCTGTAGTAAAACTTGGTATAAAGTTAACATCTACTTAGCTTAAAGAGAACACAACACACTGAATTTTTGATCAAAACTCAAAGCAGTATAGCTCCAGTAGGAAGGAGTAGGCCTCTACAACACAGACCCAGGTGACACTTCACAGGAAGTGTTAAAATTCAAAAGGGCTTCTTTTAAACAAGAAGTAAATAGCTGAGCAGAGTGTCCTGGTGCAACTGTGGAGGCAAACCACAGTGTCGAGATCAATAATACTTCCACCCTGCTTGTTTTCTATGATTAATCAATACCGGTATATGCCATCCTGGATGTGACCTTAGACTCTCACCAGAGGGGGACCAGCTGCTATCTGAACACTCAGGGCGTGTGTGCGTGTGCATACTTTAAATACAAGAGCTCACCACAAGTTGTTAGAATGACCTGTGGATCAAGACTGTTGAATGAAATTCAAAGTCCCTTTTCTAGTTAACACAAACAGAAAATGTTAGAAATTAGTTTGCCTAAAAATCTGTCAATTAAGATATCTCAACATTTTACTGTATCACATTCTCCTCAGGAGACATTCAAGAACCTGGTCAAATCACCCTCAGACCTCAAGGACAGGAAAATGTGACAAATTTTGCCCTTGACAGTTTGATGTGGTTTCATGAATCCACTAGTAACTACTTATCTTCCTGTTTATTCATTATCAGTTCAGCCAGATGAATTGGAGAAGGAAGTGCAGGGTCACTTCCCCAAACACAGTCTTTGTCTCCCTCAGGTGATTAAGTTGAACACTGACACAGAAGTCTGACATCTCCTCCAAACCAGAAGCTCTTACTGGGGCTGTCAATGGTCCAAATTGACCAGTAACTAACAACTGGCCTTTAGAAGACCCTCTAGACAAACTGGTCTTTATACACCCACCAGTAAATAGAACTGCCAACTCAAAACAAATGTCTTTCTGATTTGATTTTGAAACTGAATTCAAACTGAAAATCAAAGAAAGAACCATGTGCAGATTATTTAGATTATCTCATTAAACTGTCCAAATCATTTAAAGGGATAGTTTGGCTCTATTGATTCCTGGTCAGTGTCTGATCTTCCATAGATATTGGTCAGCTCGCGCTCTGTCTGGAGAAGCAGTCCAGTGCAATGGCAGGAAACAGTGTAGAACTGCTGTGAGTGGTGCTGACAGCAGCACATCATGCCAGCAACAAATGAAAAACCAACTGTATGAAAAAAATGAATCTCTGTAGTGATCAGGTGGGATGTTGGTCCGTTCTTCAACACAGACAAGATTTCAATGTTGAAGGTTCTTGGACACCTTCTGGTCTTGTTCTTGATCTTCAGCTCCTTCTTCATAGCTTCTATTGGATTCAAGTCTGGTGTCCAGTGACTAGGCCCATCCAACATCTTCACTTTCTTCTCTTTACAACAGTGAGGAGTCATCACTGCAGTATGTTTTGGACCTTTGTCCCACTGGATGATGCATCGTCATCTGGCTGGCAACAGATTCTTTTCAAGAATTTCTCAGTAGATAGAATCATTCCTTGTAACTTCAATAGTTTGTCTTTCAATGTCAAGACAAACCACCCCATACTATGATCCTTTCACCTAGGAGCATCTCTGCAGGTTTGGTATTTTTAGCATCAGATGCAGAGCATTTCCTCCTCCAAACATGGTGTGTTGTATTGTTGCCCATCTGACCAGAAAACACTGTCCTGGTAATCTA
This sequence comes from Selene dorsalis, assembly GCA_900303245.1. Classification (NCBI taxonomy): domain Eukaryota; kingdom Metazoa; phylum Chordata; class Actinopteri; order Carangiformes; family Carangidae; genus Selene; species Selene dorsalis. The sequence continues at coordinate 830 of OMNW01012473.1, read as the reverse complement.
CAGGCCTCTCCCAATGATCTGTCCCAAACTTCAACATGCCTTTTCTTCAGTAATGAAGTCTTCCAGTCTTCCAGGGTTGATGATGAATAGAGTCCATGGAGGTGGAGAGCATTGCTTATTGTTTTCTTTATGACAAATGCACCTGCTGCTTCCAGGTCTTTCTGGAGCTTTGTCCTGCAGCTCTTGGCCTTTGGGCTGCTCTTCTGATGAACCTTCTGACTGCTCGGTCGTAAAGCCTGTGAAGAGCTCCTGTGTGTGACTGCTGTAACTGCTGTAACTGCTTGAATGATGTTCTCTTCAGTTGTGGATAATGGCCCCATTGGTTTTTATAGGAACATTTAAGAGCTGAGAAATCTGTCAGTAACCAGCACCATCATTATTCTGCTCAATAATCTTCTTGAGCTCTTTGCCTCTTTCCATGATGAGATGTTTTCTGCAGGAAGACTTGGTGTTTTAATTGTTATTTATTTATTTCCATATATCTGCTTTGTATTTATTTATGTATTTCCAGATTTCTGCTTCACTTTGTGTCCATATGGTAATCACGTGGGCGGTCCGACCATCAGTCTCAAGCCGGATTGGTCAGCTGGGCGAACCAGAACCAGGCCACATGATCATCCCAAATAAACAAATATTGAAATCAATCCATAAATAAGAAGCAGCAGAACTGCTTCATTTAGCAACTATCAGTGCAGTAAAACGTGACTGTGGAGTTCGTCCACAGGAGACACAGACAGTGATCTCTGATGGACCAGCAGCCCGTGAACAGAAGATATTAACAGTGATGAGGCTGATGTCAGCTGTGCACAGTAAATACGCATGTGCGCGTG
>OMNW01012472.1:31966-53556 GCA_900303245.1 Selene dorsalis | reverse complement strand
CTGCTGATAGTGGAGCTGTGCTTTCTTTTAACATGCATCTTACATATGAGCCTTATCTGACAGAGAGGCCAGGTGAAGAGAGCAAATTATAAAGACAGTAGATAGATGGCTTAGAGTCAACAGCATGTTTAATGAGTGTGTTGCTCATGTAAAGTGTAAGGAAAACAGAAGAACACCTGCTTAAAGCCGTTCACTTGTGATAAGATCACCTCAGACATATAGTGTACCAGGACTGAACAGGCCTTTATGTGGTTAGTACTGTACCTAGTACTGTACTGACAGTGGGGGCAGCAGAGAGTAAAAAGTGTGTGTATCCAAGAAATACACACACAATAAGTTTTTCCGCACATTTTTCCCATATTGGCATCTTTCTGACGACCACTCTGAAACTTGGAGAAATGCATATAAACTGCCCCTAGAAGCTATTACAATGAAAATATGGTGAGGACCGGCCTACATGTCCTCACTTAACAAAATGGTCCTCACTCCAAAGGGTTAAAATTCACACTTGTCCTCACAATGATAGGAGTACAAACACACACACACAGACACAGACACACAGACACACACAGACACACACGTATACAAACACACACACACACACCACTGCGGGTGACTTCTTACAGGTACACCTAGAGATGACTCTTCATTAGCGAGGGGGGAAAAAAAAGAATCACTGAATAATTTATATCCAATCAATTTGAGACGCCCACAAATTAGCATCTGCACTAGCATCCTGCTGAGCTTCAGAGCATCAATACAATTTCACCAGTCTATTGATTTTAAGACTGAATGGAGCATAAACCTCTCCCATTTCTTTGAGGTATAATTCTAATTTATTTATTTGTCAGGTGTCGACTCGGCACAGACTAAAGATAACTGCACAGATACTCTTGTCTAGTGTTTCCAACTTCCAGCCCACCAGAAGAGGTTCAACTACTCTTAATGTGATTATTTAACAGTCAAATGTATGTTTTCCCCTCGATGAGTCATCAAACATTATCTCCAGGCCAAAAGCACAGTAAGTGCTGACACCATGGGGTGAAAATCAAGGACTAAAAACCTTTTGCATACTGTGAGTCAGGCAGTTTGGCTGGTACGGCTCCGACCGCGTCCTTCACCCGTTTGATTCTGATGATTCTGACATGAACTCTTCAGACGTTTGCCCTAAGCATGGCAGCAGAAGTCGCTTCTATCACTTAACAAGAAACTAATTGAATTCATTTTAATAAAATACCATAAAAGGCCTGAGTGAGTTGCACTTTTATCTGGCCAGCAACACAGTCTATGAGAAAATATATTCTATCCCTGAGCTTGTTCTTCTGAATTATGTATGCAACAGAGTTGATGCGCCATATTCTGAAACACTAAATGACCTTTCATGATAATTGTGGATCAGTGTCCTTGGGCTTTCAGCCTGGGAGTGGATATTATGCAACTGGGATGACTATGCTGTACTATATGTTAGTTTCAAATGTCAAACATGTCAAGGATAACAAGGCCAGAAGAAGAGTGTCCTTTTTGTTGCATCTTTTATGGAGGCAGGCACAGTCTGCTGAGCTACCTCTGGCCTGCTAAATGGATTTTTAAAATGACTTAACCCCTGAAAAGGCAGCCTGGGACTCTGCTGCCTCCAAATGAAAACATGTTGATTGCAATTATACACAAGACTATGGCAGTAATCACTGTGTGCATGCATGTGTTTCTGATTTTCCTTTTTCTTTTTTTGCTTTCTCATCTCTCTCTTCAGTTTTTACTTTTAAATTGTGCTGTTCTTGCTTCTGTGATCTGCTCTTGCCAATCTACCTCAATATGCACCCACCGAACACTTAATTAGGAAGTCATTAATTGCAGAGGTTGAAAATTTTCCACTCCATGTTGACATGACTATATCAGATTAGGTGTGGTGATGGGGGAAGAGTTGTGAGTCTTTGTGTCTTCAATCATCCAGTGTTGGTGAACCTGTGACCACCACAGCATCAGGTCTCTATTCTCAGTTGACAGGAGTAGAATCAAACGTGGTATTCTGCTGTGCAGCTCCTCTGCCTCAAGGCTCAACGTGTTGTGCATTATGAGATGCTACCCCTGCTCACCACAGCTGTAAAGCAGAGTTCTGAGTGGGAGACTCTGGAGAGTGCTTTGTGTGTGAGAGAATCCCAGGGGATCACAAGTTTCTCAAACCAACCAGTCATCTACCAACTCAAGTCATGCCACAGTCGAAGTCACTGAGATCGCATTTTCATCCTCGATCTGATGTTTGATGAAAATTAACTTAAGCTCTTTACCTGCATGAATTCATGAATTGCACAAATTCTTTGGCGTTTTACTTTCATACAGTAGCAATGATTCACATCCCCCAAATTACACACAATCTATATATTCATTTACATATCCATATAACAACTACCATCTAATTATAATACTCACAGTTTACCCATCTACCTAGAAATCACCCTGCCTATAGACCCTGGAGTCCCATCTACCTCCATACCCATGATATCCAGCTACCTGTTATTCAACTTTGGCAGCTGTTAGTTTTCAGGCTGTTTGTGGCATCAATGCCTTTGGAAAGAGTGTCAGCTACGACATAATATGGCATTTTATAATTCGTATTACTATGTTTTTAATAATTAGCACTGGCATACTTATGATTTCACTACTACTACCACTACTACTACTACAAACAAGTTTGTTTTAGCAGCATCATATAAAATCCAAAAGCCATGTTCCTACTTTTATGTTTGAAAATCATAAAATGCAGCCTTACTGCATTTAAATTTTCCATCAACAAAATGTTTGATGTTATCTTGATGCTTTGATTAAAAAAAAAAAAAAAAGAAGAAGAAATGCTGACACAAGCTCAACACCATAAGTATATAAGCTTTGATAGTGTCTGGTCTTGACAGGTTGACAGGTATGGGTCATGACTGCTTAGGTCTAGCATGTTTCCACTGCCTCTGTGTGACAATGAACTTGGGATAACCCCCGAGATGGATGGTGAGGAGCACGCTGCTGTGATGCTGTGAGACCAGGACCTGCAGTCACAAGCTGTCTCCAAGGACAACAGGACTATCTGTCCTGGCAGCAGGGGCTATGTGATCTAATAGATGTAAAGATCATGGGCTACCAGCACTTCACTTCATTTCATATCCTGGGCAGCAGATCAGGGTTTGTCCTGCTTGTGGGAAACCGTTTTTTAAGCTGTTTGATCTGTGAAAATGTCAAAACACCAAACTGTCTCTGTAGTGAGAACCCAGGTTAATCTCCAGCTAATACCTCCTTGTTTGACATTAAAATCAAAGCCGTATTTACCTGAACATTTTTCATGATTGCACCTGAGAAGTGTTTGTAGTAACAGTTGCTTCAGCAGCTTTGTCCCAGTGATGGTCTAAATGAATGTTTAGACAGAGGACGTGATTCCTCCAATTAAGAAAGGAAACTTTTCTCAAAGCTCATCAAAGATAAATACAGTCTATCACTTTTGTTTTGAGACATAATTAACACCCTCGTCTTCCTCCTCTGCAGGCCAATTAGGCATCATTTTCAAAACAAAGCTAAGCTCTGTTAGATTTGTTCAAAATATCACGATAAACAATGTGACCACAAAATCCACATCCTAACAACCTCCAGACCAGGCGAGGAAGAAGCTGTGCAGAGAGTTTACTGGCTAAAGATAAGTGCTCTTCATCACAGACGGACTCTCTAAAGCAAATTATTTCCTCCTGTCGCATTAGGCAGAGCCAGCTGTGCCTGCAGTTGTCACTTCACCTTCCATGAAGCCATCTGACAACAGAAGACGGCCTCTGGACTGAGTGGCCGCAGATGCTGCCCCTTTCATGCTGGGAGCAGTATAAAGTTATTAGCCTAACTGTTGACATCATGCTTTCAGGCACAGATGCTCTGCAGTATATTCATGATTGTTATGATCCTTTTAATTTTCTACTGAGTAAAGTTTAAATTTTGATGACAGCTTCTCAGTTTATTATTTGTCACATGGATTATTATTTTTTAATTATATAACTGAGATTCAAAAGCACAGGCTGTGGTCTCCGTGTTCTCCTGGCGGCACCACTCTGCGGACAACTGTCATTTGCAGACGTTACATGATACACAAACTTTATCTTTAAGGTAAATCGCCACGTTAACAGCAGCCTTGCTGATGGTTTCACTGTTCTGCCTTGAGCATCTGTTTCCTGCAACCTTCTCAGGTCAGAGACGAGAACACATTATTTATCAGACCTTGTTACTGTGACTGTTAGCAACACACTGACTCTCTCCCTCCCTCCCTTTCTCTGTGTGTGTGTGTGACACAGAGCTAGATAAAGCAGTTTTTAATCCTGTGCCCGACAATGGTGACAGCCACTGTTAATAACATTTTCTCTTCAGCCCTCAATTATACAGTATATGCTCCTTCTAGATGAGTTTAAAGTATATGGCTAAAAGTATGTGTGGACAGGCAATTACATAAAAATCAGTCTAGCACCTTTTTTTTCTTCTGGGTTGCATTTTGAAGTGACAGCTAAGAGAAATATTTACAAGGATCCCATATTTTGCTCTTTTCCAGTGACTTATGTGAGTTTTTCATTTTAAACTGTTAAAACAATTTTAATGTAGTTTTAGATCCCGCCTCTCTGGCTTCTGTCTGATGCCTTAGCAACAACAGTGGCCAATCAGAAGAGAGACTCTGTACCAATCAGTACCTCTGATTGGGTGTTTATCAGAAATCAGCAATATTTCTTATTGTTCACTCATTAACAGTCACTCAGAGAAACAAAATCCTGCACGACTGGATGGTGGGTCTATGTGGGCTGGGTCCTGGGGCATGAGTGAGGGACGTGACATCACAAAGTTGCTTGGCAGTTTTGTTCGAATCACTGGATCCCTGAATTTTTTTTTTTCCATGACTGACAGTCAGATTAGAAATTATCATTCAAAACATATACATGAATAATATATATATTTTCTTAATGTTTAGACAGCTGGACAGCTTAATTAGCCAACAGCCATCAGTGGGCACATCGCTATGCAAACTGATAACAACCTATTCATCCAGCCAATGGTGCCACATAGTCTAACATAAATGACCGACCTCACTGATGCATTTAAGGGATCATGTTGGGTTCAAACACTTGTGCAAAGTTTTCACAGATCATAGCAAACAAGATGATTCAGTCACATACTGGTATGATGTTCGTTCCCTGTGTCATTTAACAAAAAATCAATTTGATCTTATTACATAATGAAAAACAGAATTGCTCATCTAATGAAAAAGGGATCCAAGCAGGCAACAAACAAGCAGCACACCTAATTAAAACTCTGAAGATAGCTGCAAAGCACCTTTTTTTGTTATGATGGCGAGTGCTGCAGTAGAAAACAGACTGATGCAAGAAAGAAGGAGAGGAGACTGAGTCCTATGAGTCATTCCCTGTTCCTGGAGAGCTTCTGTTTTGGGCAGCTGATTAGTGAGATCAGGAGACAATCTGTTCTGACCTCACCTCAACCTTTTCCAAGCATTGTTAAAGTTAAAGCTGCCTTTCTCCTCTGTTTCTGCATTGGTATGGTCTGTTAGAATATATCCTTCCCTGAGGCTACAAGGCTTTTGATGTGTGCAGGTCTGTCTGCATTTAGAGGAAAAGGAAGACATATCATGGTCTCTGTAATTGAACATTCATACAGACACAGCACTGAATCTCACTCACTGTTGATCTGTCAGATGTCAACACTGGCAAGTGATACTCCATTTACGCAGACAAGTGATTGTATGTGCCTCTGCAGGCTATCAGGCAGAATGATTTGTAAAGTTAAAATGCCACACGGACAACTTAATTCTCAACTCAACTGCTGCTACCACACAGTCTTTGCTCTGCATGGGCTTTAAATATTATTCATGGATTTCTCAGTACGGATGCAAGGATTCACATGGAACCCATGAAAACACGGAGAGGCTATCAAATATGTATGTCTCAATTTCACAAGCCAAACAGGACGGAAATGAATATATGACACTGGCATGCTCATGTTTAACTGATAACCTCCTCCATCAGGAAGAATTTCTCATCCTGTTATTTGCTGAGCAAAGCAAAGGAAAGTCCTTTTTAGCCAAGATGTTCTCCACTATCTCGCAGTATAAAATGCACAACCTTAACACTTTTGTTCATCATTGTCTAAACCATTATGTCATAGGTTATTGAGTGCCTACTGGTGCCTGCCTTTCTTGATTATTTTTGCAAGACCTGACAGGTTTCCGTGTAAACTGCATATTTTTTTAAGCTTATACATTGATAGGTTTAGCTCTCAAAACTATAATTCATTCTTTATACAATGGGTCTTTGAGGTGAACAAAAACAGGCTGCTAGCCAGTCAGACTTCGTCAGCTGTAGCTTTCTAATTAAGGCATGGGTTGGATGAAAATGCTATTTCTGGCAGTTTCCAGTTGCCTTGCTTGAAAATAAGAACCATGGTCCTGAAATATGCACTTGCCGCAGACAGTACATTATACTGTATGCTGCTAAAACATTGCGGCTACAGCTACAGGCCTGTGACAAATGAAAGAAATAACTTGAGTAAATAGGTGCAGATGTTTCCAAACAGCTGTATTAACACGCACTTTATATCAAATCGTGCTCTTAGACATCTAGACTACAGAAATATTCTGAGCAGGCCCGGCCTGATCCTGATGTTGTATCTAGATGGAGAGAGGAAGAGATCTAAGTGACTGTGAAAGAGGGTTCATTGTTGGGACATGGATGACAGGAGCTTTAGTTACAAAGACAAGCTACTCCATAGACTTGTGTTTCCAAAGGAACAGTGACTCACTGGCATATGCATTTAGATCTGTGGGAAAGACTAAAGGAAATAGGCTGGGAACTGTGGTTGACAGCGCCAACTCCAAAAAAAGTAAGTGAAATGCTCTTTGGTCTAGGACTTCCTCAGGGCTTAAGTTACTAAGTAACTTGGACAGGCATGCAATTTGCTTACATTAAAGCAGAGAAAATATAGTTATAATTGTTCTTTACTCTTGTTTTGTCAAAATCAGTTAATGTGCAGACAAGTATCTGTCTGACTGCTGCTGCTATAAACAAGCCATGCTTGGTTATGGTAATTAAAAGAGGCCTTTGTCAGTTTTGCTATCTATTCTTAGCATTAACAGCTGTTTAATTACCATCAGGCTTAACATCAAACTTCATTCATTTATTCAACATAAGCTGTCTCCAGTAGTGTAAAGCAATCCAGTTGTTTTGCGACTAAGATCATCTGGTGACTTAGCATGCTAACCAGCTAGCCTTTTCCTCACTTTATTATTCACTGTAGTGTCAAATCTGCCATGAAGGAGTAGCCGAACGTTGATCAGAGCCAATTTGATAATGGTGAATTGTAAGCTTATCACACTGTAACATCACTATTCAGAATTCCTACCATCGCTGGGGAAATCCAGGAATTTCAGCTCTTTCAAAGTGTAGTGCTAATTTCTCAGAAACATAGCCGCTATAAACAGTTGCTGCTGACTTTGCGCCATCTCCTCCTGTGTGTGAAGTGTGAAAGCTAGTGATGACAGGACCTATCTCACCTCCGCATTTTAAATTAGCTGGTGGCTGGTGGAGAACAACCTTTCTAGAAGTTAATCAGCACTGTAAGACTGTAAACACATCACATGCGGCAATCAGACTGCAGAGAGCTTATAGCTCGCAGGTCAGGAGAGTGAATTAAATTTGAGTAGATTTAGATTTATGAGTAAGCAGTTGCTCAGTTGTGGATCATGTACACACACCCATATACACCCATAGGATAAAAATGACTGTGACGCCCTGATGTAGACAGAGTAGCAGTGTGAAGTCAGGACGGTGCCATTAAAAAGCCAGGATTTGTGAAATTGGAGAGAAAAAGCTACATGCCTCTTGAAGCAGATTTATTTTCTTGAGGAGTCTTGAGGAGAATGCACAGGAGAACAATGTGCAATTCACAAAGTACACATACAGTAGAGCCGGGAATTCATTTATAACCAGCTCATGTTTGATGAATGTCAAATGTTCTTCGCTCTGGTGCTCTTCTTTCAGATATAGAGCTGGCAAATAGCTTCTATTTTACAGCAATAAAACACAGCGATTTGAAGATTTGCCTTGACAACTGGAAACTGCAACTCCGGTAACATGATTTATTAACAGGTATTTCATGCTTATTTACGGTGCACTGCGGCCTAGTATGCGCTATGCACTGTTTAACATCGAACCCTAATGAGGAGCAGATATTGCATTTTGATTGCAGTAAATTACCCAAATTATATCAGTCACATTAATGGTGCATTTGGATGAGGCACAAGTGAGACAGAGTAACATTACTAATTTTTAAAGATACAGAAATGTATTCATCCTGTATCTCGTCGCTCCTGATATTGATATGCAATGGCAAGACAATATTTCCTCCAATTTCTTCAATCTTGAGGGTTTTATATTCTAGTCCATTTTTCTTTAAAGATATATTTTCAGAATGGAAAGGAAATTTTATCATAGCCATGGCCACTGAGTTATAGGACCAGGTTCACGTGGTGCATGCTGAACACTTGCAAGTAAGACCGTATACCTTTATAATTTCTTACATGGTTAATAAATAATACACATAATTTACTGATTAGATGCATAGATTTGTCACTTACGCTTTATATGAACTAAAATTTAATGAGTAGTTTAATTGACAATTATTTTATGACTTTAGACCCAAGTGAGCATGTAGTAAAAATACTGGATTTCAGCATACAAGCTATGGAAAACAGTAATTAGCCCAGTCCAGTTCAAGCTGTGCCCATATTTTAGCTCTATGTGTTCTATACCATCCTTCTTTTCCTAATTCCCCAGTGCACAGTCTCATTAGTATGATTCTAGTACAGCGGGCTCATATGCATTCACACAATGTCCACAGAGTGCTCATTTATTGAACGTGACCTTATTTCTTTGCTGTATTTCTTTTCCATGTTTGCTGTGTGCATAGTGTTCAGGCCACCGCCACATTATCTAACTCCCCTTTATGATGAGTCACAGGCCCAACCTGAGGCAACAGAGCCCAGGAAAAGGGGTGAGAGATGTGATTTGAATTCAGCAGCAGTCAGGAGGAGATGGAGGGAAAAGGGCAGTTTATTTTAAGATACCTCTGTACCACTGGGTAGATTTGTCAGAAATCATTTGGAGATGCTTCAGTGGAACCTGAAAATAAGAATATATGCATATATATGCACATATGTGTGTGTGTGTGTGTGCGCGTGTGTGTAAGTGTGTGTGTGTGGTGTGTGTTTGTATAAACTTGGGAGGCCATTCGATTTTAAACCATGCAGTTTTTCTAAAGAGTAAAATAAATGTATATAACAGTTGAGTTGCTGAAGCTACACTGTGAAAACCAACTGACACTGGGCACAACGTAAATATGATGTCATGCTATTATGAATTACTGTCGTACATGGTCTAGCAACATTTAGCAACTATTCTAAATACTTTAGCTGCTTTCCATTGAAAAATAGTTGCAGTAGTGGTTCTGTGGTTCTACTACAGTTCTCAACAGAGATGCACAGACCAATGAGCTGACAACCGGAAAATGATGGATTCCAGTGTGATCGGGCATAATCAGTGCTGGTCACTGATCTGTCTCGGATATCCAGTTCTGTGCCGGTCAAATTTTCACACAATTTGTAATCTGTTAAGGTCAGGAGAGAGTCAGAGAGAGCTCTTCACCAGCTTATTTAAAAGTCTCAGTTACATCATGAACTAAATGATCCTTTACCGAAAAGTTCAGCAGCAAAACAAAAAAAAGGGAATTGCGATCAGTTTCAACTACATCTTCAACTTGCAGATCAGCCATCCAGCTTTGGATCTTTCGACTTGCTTGTAATGATGCAACATGCACTGCCAAGCATATCTGAAAAAAGCAATTGAAAAGTACAAATTTACAAAAATTAAATAATACTGATACCTTACTCATGTCAATAAACATGAAATTACCACCAGCAGCTTAGCGTACCCAGCACCTTATGAATAAAACTAGCCTGGCTATGTGACAAGATAAAAAGCTTTCCGAACAGCATCACTGAAGATCACTAATAACCTCATTAAAGTTAAACTTCTTGTTCATTCCAACAAGACAACAACACATCAATTATACTCTTTCTCAACAAACACATGTCCACACCTGCTGTCAGTTCAAACCATAATCTCTTTTCTTACGTCTTTTCTCTGCATGACGGGAACAACTTTAGCAAAACTAAAGCACAGCGTCCAATCTCCACAGGCTTGCAGGCCACTTTAGTCGCACTTTAGGCTGAAGGAGAAAAGGAAAAAAAAAAGTGGCAACACAGCGGAGTAAGTGGAGCGAGCAGCCGGCTGTGTGTAGGAGTCTGATAAGCACTGGCGTGTCATTGACGTTGCTACCTTTGCCTTCCCGTGAACCCTGTTTAAAATGAGTAGAACTGGCACCTTCCTCCCTCTGTTCCAATACCCTTACTCACCATGAAAGTGTCTTAATACTCTGACTTTATACATCTCCTCAACTGCCTGTCTAACTCCTCTCTAATTCTACAACTGGCTGAGAGGATGTTAGCAGTGGGAAACTGAAGGACTCTTTAACATGAGAGTTGAACCCATATTGCTCTTTTTTGATATGTATAACAGCCTTGTACTTTTTATTGCTTTCTCTGATGCAATCAGCTAAAGAGTCAAGCAGGACCATCATGACTTTAATGTGTCAGCTGCATGATGATCTGCAGCTGTTATTTACTCCATTTTCAAAACAGTTCTGTTTTATACATGTGGTATCAAGAGTCCCATGCTCCTATCACTGGTTCTCGCACATAAAAACAAGGCCCTGCAGTGTTTTTTTTTTACTGTTTTAAGAGATCAGTTTAACTAATGAAAAATCTGTGCCATTTTGTGTAAAGTCATATATCAGTCAATGTCACCCCGGGTTACCTCCCAATGGGGAAAGGTTTGTGGCTTTCAGGTTTTAATAGTGCCCAAAGACCATTAAATCTCCTCCTCTGACATTACAGGAACCCATAAAGTCAAGTCCATATGGGTCTGCTTTAGCAACCAATAAACAGGCATGATCCATCTCATGATGTTAAACCAGAAAACACTAAGACAGGATAGTGCCTGAGGTGGAAATGGAGTAACATCATACAGGAAGTGATGTTACATGTGCAGCAGAGGATGACACTGGACAGAGATCTGCATGACGTTCCTGATGCAGCTGTCTGGGTGAGGTGATACTGCACACCATAAACTACTTTTTTTTACTGAGACAGATATCAATAAAATCATAGGATTAAACAAAAACTGACAGTAAATTGGCAAAAACCATGATGATGATGATGATGATGATATCGTGAATTCAGACTAAGGTTTTATGTTTTCAAGTCAAATAATGTAATCTAGCCTAATGCAGCCTACCAGTGTCAGGTCTGGATTAATACTTGCGAATTTTGTAGCGAAACATTGCTTGGAGCTGCCAAGCAATGTGGCAGGTCCAAGATGAGACTCATTGTGACAAATCCATTAAAAACAGACCTCTGTCTTTTTTTTTTAATGAAAGATACCATTTTAGTCTTTGCAAATTCTTTTCACATTTTCCAAGGTGGTTTCTGTCTGTTGTACCTCCTGCTCTGCTCTACGGTTACAACCATGGTGCCCTTTATTTGAATCACTTTGATTTTTGTTACCTTAACCCATGCTGCTGTCCTCAGATACCACTGTCAGTCAGTCAGTCAGCCAGTCAGCCTGTCAGTCCGTCTCGCGGAAGGCAGGATAACAAATGGTATGATTCATGTTTTAATGCTTCCTGCCAGATAAGGATGAGCTCAGAGCACATTAATCAAAAAAAAAAAAGCAGAGGCCCTGCAACAATAAATTAAGCCACTGCTGCACTTTTCCATGATCACAAAAATGTCACAGCGGTCAGCAAATTGGATGAGATGGCAATAGCAGAGAGGGAGATAGTCAGAAATGCTGCATATCTGACTCCTAACTGATGGCTGTTCGAAGCCATTTTGTCTGGACTCGCCGCCTTTTTATTTATTTATTTATACTTAATCTGTCCTTATATAAGATATGGAATCATCTGGGCCATGAGGATGAAAGCCCGGACAGAGAAAAGACTGCACACACACAGAGGCAGACCATTTTTTTTAAATGGTGGCAGTTCTTTTTTTCTTTTTTTCTCTCTCCTGGTATTCTTCCCACGCACTCAACAAACACATCCAGCCACCCAGAGGTGCGCTCCCCGCTGCTCTTGGGCAATCTTTTTTACATGACATAAGACTACATACCCTCAGATATAAAGAGGCAGCGGGCAGATAGAGGAACTGCGGGCATTACAAATAACATTTATTGTTTCATATGCATAGAACATTTAAATAAACACCAGTTTTGCTCCCTGTGGTCTCCCTGTGATGCTGATGTTTTGTTTATTTTTGCCTGGTTGAGCAGTGTTTACCCTCTGGATGACATTGAGAGCTGCTGCTGGTGCTGGTGTTGGTGGTGTCTCAATGTGAGTAATGAAATGAAACGTTAATTCAACTCTTCCTCAGTGCTCACCCCAGGTCAGTGATCTCCTGGGGCACCAGCTGCTGCACCTAGGCTGCAAACCATCCATCCAGCAGGAGGACGAGGAGAGAAGGCGGGAATGAATGAGAGGAACAGATACAGGAACTGGGCGTACACAGTAGACACTGAGAGAGGCTGTAATGAGGAAGGAAGGGGCCAGAGGGCAAGGTCGACTGCACTAGAATGTGATATGGATATTTATCATATGCCAGGGACAGCAGTGTGAGAGCATGCTCTTTGTACTAGTCACAAAGGACTGAGATCACTATTCTACCACAGTTCTCAGCTACATGACATTTTAGAGCCAAAATGATCAATTAACTCACCTCACCTGGGACAGAACAACAACCAGCTATACTATTTGAACGATCAATTGACCATTTAAGCCATTTCTAAGGGAAGGTAACCTGAATACCTCTGGGTTATGAACCACTGCTTAAAGAAAGTAAGCAAAGTGAAACAGGTCATTATAAAAATCCACAGACTGTCGGGCACCGTCTGACACAATAAGACGGCTGAAAAATGTGTCTAATAAGGTTCCCGTGTAGAGGGCTCGTCAACATTTCAAAGTCAGAGCCTGTTATCTGCTCTTCAGAAGACATTTGAACAAACCGTTTCCTCTGTGTATGGAATCTCACAATGTTGTAAAGTAGCACAGCTCACTTGTAACCAGAGCCTCTGCTCCAAACCACAGAGGTCTAGTCCATTTAGAGTGGAGACCCAATACCAAACAAATCTTTTCTTTTTTTTTTACCTCTCTCCTCCAGCAGATGAAACATGCTTTTAGTTCTGTGTAGATGTCAAATAACTGAAAACCTGCACACTGTCAAACTGGTAACTTGCAAGTGCATTGTTTATGGTAGGTTTTTTGTCTTTGTGCACTTGACCACAAATCCGTCATGGCCCAAAAATGACCTGTGAGCCTTGACTGCTAATAACATTAGATTAGATTAGTGTTAAACAGTAGTAGTCCTTAATTTTGCATTGACTAGAGACATATTTTTAGCTACATAGGAGGAAAGTCTCATATAGTCTCTTCAATTTCCATAAGGTTTCAAGTCATTCAACTGTGCAGTTTCATGGTGTTACATTTTGAACTGTGGGAGGTTATTTGTCCTTCCTCGCAATCACTGGATTTTTGTCACATTTATGTTGAAGCTTTTTTCCACCCATCAAATTTCCCTTGTTAGATGTCAATGCCTGTCAGATATTTTGTGCAGTTCGAAAACCATGTGGAGAAACACACACTTTTCTTTGTTGCCACAGCTCAAGCAAACTGGGACCGCTTGATTCGATGCAATGGATCTCTCCGATAACGCAAACACAGCAGAAATGCAGCGAAAATGAGATTGCACCCAAGCCCGTATTGAGATCATGATTTTAACACTACTAATGGTGAAGCCTTTCCACACAACCGAAGTATACGACCAATAAGGTGCATTCACAGGCTCTGGGTTATGAATGCGTATGAGCAGCGGAAATATTAACATCATCAAACATACACACCCCATCAAGTGTTTGTTCTGGGGTAAAGCTGTCACCGCTCCAGAACCATTTAAATGGAGAGCGCTGGCAGTTCTGTACCCAACCCCCTTCGTCATCACTCCATCTCTCATCTGGCCACAAGTGATGAAAGCAGTAATCTAATCTAATCAAAAGAGCCACACACAAACCCGCTGGATATCTCACTTCATGGATTAAACAGAGCAAAGTGGGAAAAGGATAAAAAATAAAGTGAGTCAGATTAGAAATGATCACTTGAAAGCCTTCTGAGTGATGGAGGAAGGAGGGGAAAAAAACAAGCACAAAATAGTCAGGAAGCTTCCTATTCTGGGGAGTGACGCAGCTCGGTCCGCCACCCCCAGCAGTGGTGAAAGCTCGCCTTTGAAGTTGAAAAACGAAGCCTGGAACGTAATCCTGTAAAATATAGTTCTAAATAAAGCTGCATCAAAATTTCATTAGCCCGCAGCCGTGGCCTGTGAGGCTCACTTTCACCAGTTTCTCTAGGTGACATTCAACCTCTGTACATTGATCTGATATGCGAGGCAATACATTTTGACAAATTAAGGCTCCTGAGGATACGTACTGCAGTTGCCCCAGTCACCCCCAATGTGCTGTTATTAAGGTACTTCGGTTAAGCTGCAGTCGGCTAAATGAGCACAGTGGTGCATCACTTTAAGCAGCAACATGCACCAATTCCCACATTAATATAACAATTATTAGCCTGTGTTTTAAATAGTAAGTCACGTGTGTGTGTGTGTGTGTGTGTGTGTGTGTGTGTGTGTGTGTGTGTGTGTGTGTGTGCGTGCGTGCGTGCGTGCGCATTTTAGCCCTGCTCCTAATTCCACTCCTGGGGCATAGAGTGTTTGCTGCTGTCGTGCAGCTGTCAAACACAGAAAGGTCACAGCAACAACAGGAGAAAGCAAGACACGTGTGACCAGTGAACATTTTCACAGCCTCGGGCTCGACTTCCTGAAACTGAGGAGATGGAGGGTGGGAAAACTGCCATCATCTGCTTTGATGAAAAAACATGCATTTTCTATCCTTAACAACTGTGACCTTTCTACTGTTTTGTAATGTTTCCATGGGTTGACGTTGTGGCACTTCACACACCATCCCCAACCATGGGATGGATGTAGTGAAAGGCCCCTGACGATATGATAAATGTTGTGTAATACTGTTGATAACAGTGAAAACATGATTTATCCTGGTAAAACATTAATACATGCCCTGCATTAGCTACTGACATGGCACCCCAGCTTTAGAAGCTGACAGCAAGAAACAACAACGACAACAACATCTATTGAACAGAACACTTAGCCTACTTGCTGAACCACAGGGACCTGTACCTGACATTTCTGGGCCAGATGGAGCACACTAATTTGGTGTCACAGACATGGAAACAACTCAACTCAATTTGTCTCTAAAGTACAGATGCTAATAAATGCTTATGTAGAGTTTAAATCTACCCTAATCAATATGTTTTCATCAACAATATATCTTGACCTATGTAAAGGGGTCATCCGTGGCTACAACCTCACATATGATTGTCCATCTCTGCAGCTCCCATCAGCTGGAAGAAATGTCTTTGCGTGTTTTGCTGATTGTATTGGTTATCTGATTGGAAGCTCCTTCAGTACAACTTGGCAGCTTCCATTTGTCACATGGCCAGAAATGTGACTCCAACTGTTGCTCTGTGTTTGCTGTATGTGTAATTGTTTTGCTATCATGACTTGTCTTTAGTCTGTTCAGTTCAGACTACGAAGAAGAAAAAAAAAAAGTTTAGGCTTTGAGAAAAGTAAGTAAAAGAACATAGTAAAAGAAAAGTGAGCTTACAGACCTTTGTTGCCTGCTCCTCACCTCTGCTTGGAGTTAGAGTCTCGAAGCAAAATCACACTACTACTATTAGCATAAAATCTGGCAGTCAATTTGCATTAATGGTAATGTAGACACCAAGGTTTTTTAAAAAAAAAAGAATAAAATGCATTTATTTTGTTGCCTTTCCTTAAAACTGTCAATCACTCGATGCTAAATAAATTGCTTCAGATTTTTTAATTAGTGCATCTAAATTTTATCATAACTTCATGGAAATGGGCATGGGTGTTGACATCTATGAAAAAAAAAACTCCTGCTGGAATAACCGTAACTACTGCAAAATTAGCCTGACTAAATACTTTATCCACATTTTAGGATCTCATATTTTGAAACATTACTCATGTCTACTCAGATTTAAGAGTCGACTCACATCTCCAACCCACGTCTCAGAATAAAAACACAAAACATATTGCTGTAGGATATGAAAGTCACGATTTTCAGAAATTTCCAAGTGAAACAGGCTGAGGCAAATCCACAGCCTATTTTTCATCAAAGCAGAAAGAACACCAATCGAGCCTCTCTCACATTAAAGCAAAAAGTTGCTAGAGTGCACTCAAAACCGACCAAGGCCATGTGTTTTAGACAGACGCAACATACATCTGCTGTTGTCATGGGAGTGCTGTTTACGCCAGTGATGATTAGAGGACTAAGCACAGCACATGGGGCCAGGATTATAATACAAACAACTCACAGTGAGCTTCCTAACA
This sequence comes from Selene dorsalis, assembly GCA_900303245.1. Lineage (NCBI taxonomy): Eukaryota > Metazoa > Chordata > Actinopteri > Carangiformes > Carangidae > Selene > Selene dorsalis. The sequence continues at coordinate 36,896 of OMNW01012472.1, read as the reverse complement.
AAACAACCTAACAACAAGGCACCACCTTATCCACAAAACAGACTGGCTGACTGAATGACTGACAGATTGACTGACTGAAATGTTCAGCTGGTGTTCTGCATGTCAGAGGACAGCAGGAGTTACGATTTTATCTCTGACCACAGTTTATTGACTGGTGCTGCATTCATCTCCACACCAGAAGTCACAAAATCTCTTTAAACACAGTATGATGCAAAAATCAATACAGTGGTTGGGCCAGTCAAATCAACCGCCTCTGATAATGAGAGGAGTCGGACTGAACGACGGTTTCATTACGCATAGAAACTGACAAGACAATGACTGACATTTGTTATCGCCAATCAATGAAAATATGATGATACTGAAACGTACACAGGCGGTTTCTATGACATTTAGCATGGGCATTTAGCGTTCATGTGTTTGTGACATATACAGGATGTTTTCCTCCATATTCATACAGTCTTCCTCCTGCCTGGGGTCATGATGAAACTGTAGGATAAATGTAGCCTTTGACATTTGATACTTGTCTCTCCTGTATGCCAGCAGAAAGCCCCCTCCTCATCACTCCCGCAGAGTTTAGCAGTCCTCCGAGTCTGTTACTGAGTCTGTCACCATACTGTGTCCAGGATCTGCTGCATCGAAGGCTGGCTAATCAAAATGCTGCTGCTGTACTTTTAGACTGTTAAGCTGCAGAGGTACAGACCAACTTATGTTCACACCCACAAACTGCAAACTACACACACAGACACTTTCCTGCACGCAAGCCAGAGCCACACTGTTGCAACACCCGTCAAGGTCAGTCCAAGGAGAGTCGGTGTGAGGCATCGGGATGGCAGCCTGTTCATCATGATTGGATCAGCAGGCCTTTGCGGGGGGTTAACACATCCTAGCGTGCACTCTACTCCCCAGACACCATTCTCTTCCCACCGCATACATAAGTAATCAAGTGCAAGGCCCCTTGTTGTCGATCAACAGCTCAGAGCTACAGTCAGTCCGATATCCAATTACTCTTTATGAAGGTCAGGAGAAGTGGGGGAGGGGGGCAATGTGATATTTTGTTAATACAGTAATTACCAACATGTCATTATGAGCTTAACTACCATGATGAGGATGTGACATATTGATTAGTGTATAGATAATGGCAAAGGTGCAGGTGCATGTACATCAGGGACAAGCTCTGCATATGATGACAGATTGTGACATAATTATAGAAGTGTTTACTTTCTTTATTGTTTGCACAGTTTGTGATGAGTCATCTACAGCTACCACAGGAAGGCAACTTTCCACAATACATCACTATTATGTGACATCCCACACTGTATGTTTACCACACACAGCAAAACATTTGAAAAAAAAGAAAAGCTTTGGGGAAATTTAGAGAAAACCCCTTTTAGATTCAACCATTTTGCTGTTAATGAGTCCAACTCACATTGCAGTAATTTCATTACAGCTCCCACTGAAAGCAATTACTGGTCCAGTCGTGACACCTTCACGCTGCCTCTCTAAGATCTCAGTCTGAGCTGCTGCCAGCATGACAGTTACTTCCCGTTCTTGTCCTGACGGTTTTTCCAAAAACAGCTGGGAGGAACCAATTTTGAAACACGGGTAACAACGGGGACAGAAAACGAATTATTGTTTGTGACAGCCATCCAAACAAACACCTCCACAGCTGGGGAAAGATAATGAGTGACTCCAACTGGAAACCTGTGGTCAACCTAAGGCTGTGCTGTATATTAGGGCTAGAACTGCACAATTTAGGCATGAACTCCCAAACAAACATGATCTTTAAACAGAATTTCAAGTAGGAAAACACTAGACATTGCTGAAACCCATCTTAAAACTTGATGTGAAAAGGTCAGAACCACTGCTCCGTTTCATATCAATAAGATGATATTTCAGCTATGAACCATCTCAATGTAGTTTTACATTTCTTTCACGTTGCTCTAGCAATAGGAGGCTGGTGAGCTAATGAGAAGAGATGTTCTGACCCTCTCCTCTGATTGGCTGACTGCTTTCGAGTGATGGTGGTGTCAAATTTTAGATAAAACAAGAACTCCAAATAAACCAAATCCCACATGGCTGAACATGAATAGTCTGAATAGGGTGACTGCTTCTTTGTGACATCACAAAAGTCCAGACTGCTAGTCTTAAGGCTCGGTTTCTCAATAAATATCTATGGAGTTGAGGTCTTAATAGTTTCACAAGATAAATACAGAGCCAGGACCCTTCTTACAAGTCAAAAAAGACATGATAATCTCACTCTATACAATTTGGGACATTTACTACTTGCATGTTCTGAGAACTGAAATACAGCTGTAGTGTTACCTCTATGGGCTGTGACCATGCAGAAGGTAGGCCATGTGTAGATTAGGATGGAAATGACGAGGACAGGTTGGTATAAATAGTCACAGTCTAAAAGCTGACAACACAGCATCACTCCTCAAGGTCTTGAACTGAATCGTCATCCACCCACACTGGTTCACAAATCCAGAGCCAAAGGCCATGTGCAAAACCTTTTTGCTCAGAGAAATGACAGAAATACACTGAACAAACCTTGAAACACCTGTGCAAAAGCTGCTGTAAAAATGTCTACAGTCAGGATTATTAGGGCTATAACCTGCCTATTTACTACAGTTCGAGCATTTGTCACTTCGGATTTTACAGTGGTTATAAACTACCCACAGTTTTTTTTCCTGTCTGGAAGTGAAAGTGAAGGCAAATGTTAATAATGTTAAACAGTCTCCGTGAGGCTGTGAAACTCAATTTGGTTTCAAATTAAGTGGTGCACATGCCAACATGGTTATACTTCAGATACGTTTCCTTTTATTTTCATTACAAAAGAGGTTCGGGTAACATGGCTGAACAGGGAGTTCACTGATATACAATATAAACATGTGTATGGCAAAAAATGTCGATTGAAACTTGGCTGACTAACAACCTTTATCATTAGCTATAATTATTTTTTTCAAGCTGCCAACATCTGATCAATATCTGAAATTAAATTTTCATGTAAGTTGCCGTACAGACAAAATGGAAAGGCTGTGGGACAGAGAGGTATCCAAGCCCTGGAACAAATTCAATCACGTAAACTTAAATTGTCAAGTTAAATTGTTCAGAACAAAAACAAATGGAGGAGTTCACAGACAAACAATCAGGATTAGTGACTGGATGTTAGGTATGCCCATTTAGCTGTTGGTCGGTTGACTGAATCTGCTGCTGCTGCTTTCCTTCACTCCCAGACTGCAGCAAAACACACCCACAGCACAGCTCGGATATACTGGTGACAGAGGAGTTACTGTCTGCCCAAAAGTCACGAGAGATGACAGTAAGCATTTTTTTTTCTAAAAGGCCCTCTAAAGTCTCTAAAGGTTCATAAAGGTCATGAAATCTAGTGAGAAAGACTCCGTTGGTAATACTGGTGGGCTGCAAAATGTAGAAGCAAACCCTGAGGCTAGAAAACTTTTTTTGGCCTCTGCCCTCTGTGAACATTTCAAAATCAAGTGAGTGGGCACCACACTGAGTCTGGTACACAGTTCTTATAATACATCCATGAGCGACAGCAATGACGAATGGTGAGAGAAAAAAATGACCACAACGATAACACCCAGCGTGGATGAGAGTGACAATTTTTCTGGTTACCGTCAGCTCACTTTGACAAGTAACTCTTACTTGTTACCAGTTAGTCAGAGCAAGACAAAAGAAAAGATGCCAGGCACAGTCTAAAAACTATACTTCAGACCAGGAAGTTACTGTCACGCAAACCATCAGACCACTCATTTTACAGGCTAACCACTACCACTATGTTCATCTAGGAGGAAAGTTTAACAGATTCGAAGATACAAACATTTGTCACCAACCAACAAAAACATATAGATATACATTTGTAACCATTTTAACTGGGGGCTCTAAGTGTAACCTACTGCAACATCGTACCAGAAACACCCTTATAGACTATCACTATATTATGTCAATAAGACACAATTGTGAGTTGAACAACAGTATATCCAGTGCTCTAATTTTAAGGTTACCATTACCAGTGGTCAGTTCAGTGAGGTAGCCGTCATACACAGGAGGCCAAGTCTTGGGCTATCTGCCACTGACCAATCCATACCATACCAACGCAGCCTCTGACATCAACATGATGTCAGGTTGAGCCAATAGATTAACAGGAACTAATTATCAGACTAAGCCTTAAAGTTGGGAATGTGAAGTATGTTTGACCAACATCCAAGGAGGATTACAGTCGTCACAGCAGGCAGAGAAAGCCACGTGAAGTTTACGTTAGTATCCCACATCAAAACTGATCTTCATAAATGTTCTCATCCAGACTGCAGACTGAGTCAGAATAACAACGCTCCAGTTACATTTTAATGTAGACATAAACAATCAAGCTGCAGCTCATGCACAACAGAGAAACCCTTCATATCAGAGAATATTTTGCGTGCCTCTGCTCCACATTTCATTACATTCAAATCAAAAGGTACCTCAAGATGTTTGAGAGATTAAAGTTTAATGAAAGACTTTTAATTATGTTCCTGCATTGTACATAAGGGTTGAGATGGCTCGAGGGAACCTCAGAGGAAAAAACTAATATTAAACATCCACAGAGAAAGCTACAGCAGCACACGGCAATCTGTGAGGGATACACAGATTTCCTCAGCCACTTTATGTTTGGTTCAGCAGTTTAGCAAGAGAAAAATGCTTTGTTTCATATTCAGCAGAAAATCCGAATGAGCTTTGAATTTCAAAATGGCAGCCTATTACAGTCATTTTGAGCGTATCCGTGTCATCTACTGTGCTGACACAGCTCCCTGAAGATGGAGAGCTGGCTTGGTTTAATCATCTTCTCACCAACAGTATGATGATGAGGAGGAGTCAGGTGGCTGGATGCAGCGTTGTGACAGCACTCAGTCTCTATCACATCCTGAGAGAC